>VDFB02038055.1:0-39065 GCA_007258455.2 Sequoia sempervirens | reverse complement strand
CAAACCTAGTAGTTTAGAAACTATATTCAATATTCTACAAATTCTATTCTTACATATTTTTGAAATAATATAGATAACTTATTCAAATTTTTACATCAAGTTTCCCAACTCTGATTTTTCTATTTTTTTGCCACTTAAGGGCCTATTTTTTCCATGATGATCCTGCACATACCTGAATGCTTGATTCAAAATCTTGGTTGGAAGCCATGAATGAAGAAATGGCATCATTAAAAAAAATGATACTTGGGATCTAGTTCCATTTCCTAAAGGTAGAAATTCCATGGGATGAAAATGGGTATTTAAAAAGAAAATTGGTCTAGATGGAAGTGTTGAAAGGTACAAAGTTAGGTTGGTTGCAAAGTGATATTCCCGGGTAGAGGGAATTGATTATGGGAAAATATTTTTCTCTGGTAGTAAAGCTGACATCTATCAGATTTCTTTTGTCACTTGCAGTAGCATATGACTTGGAGATTGAGCAGATATGTGAAGACAACATTTCTTCATGGGGATCTTGAAGAAGAAATTTATATGTCCTAGCCTGAGCACTTTGTGGTAAAAGGTAAAGAAATTCTGGTTTGTAAGTTAAAGAAATCTCTGTATGGTTTGAAATAGTCGCCTAGAATGTGGTACCAAAAATTTGACACATTTGTTTTGTGACTAGGTTTTGTAATATCAAAATCAAATCATTGTGTGTAGTTCAAAGCCAAAAATGACTGGGTTCTTATTATTGCACTCTATGTTGATGATATGTTGTTCATAGGGAATAGTACGTCTATGATTTTTGATCTAAAATTGTAGTTGTCTACAAAGTTTGAAATGAAGGATCTTGGTGCAGTGAGATATATTATAGGAATGGAAATAACCAGGGATAAAAAGAGCAGAAAACTTTGGCTTAGCCAGAGTAAGTATATTAACACTATTTTGGAGAGATTTAGTATGACTGATTGCAATCAACTAGTTGTTCCTATTTTGCAAGGAATGAAGCTATTTTTTGAAGATTGTCCAAAATATCCTATTGAGATGGAGGACATGACTAGAGTGCCTTATGCAAGTGCAGTTGGCAGTTTAATGTATGCAATGGTTTGTAATAGGCTAGAAATTTCCCAAGTAGTGGGAGTACTTAGTCAATTTATGGAAAATCAAGGAAGGTCACATTGGGATGTTGTGAAAAGAGTATTAAGATATCTTAAGGGAACTTCAGAATATGCTTTGTGTCACCATGGAAATTTGGTTAAATCATAGAGAACTCTCAACATTCGTGGATATGTGGATTCTAATTGGGTAGGAGACATTGACAATAGAAAGTCCACCAGTGGATATATTTTCATGATGAATGGTGGTGAAGTTAGCTGGATGAGAAAGCAACAGGCTGTAGTCACTTTATCCACTATAGAGGCTGAGTACATGGTAGCAACTCACGCTTGTAAAGAAGCCATATGGCTTAGGAGATTGTGTTTTGATATTGGTTTTGATGCAAGGCAGATTATTATCTACTGTGACAGTCAGAGTGCCATTTGTCTGAGGAAAAATCCAACTTTCCATGGTAGGATGAAACATATTGATGTGCAGTACCACTTTGTATGTCATATGGTGGAGGATGGAAAGGTCTATTTGGAAAATGTTGATACCCTAAAGATTGTTGTTGACACATTAACAAAGCCAGTGAGCATGGATAAGTTTAGATGGTGTGAAAATTCAATGGGCCTTGGGGTCTATAATATTCAATGACTTCATGTATTGAAAACGGTTCAGTGAGTTCTTCATCAAGTGGGAGATTGTTGAGAATATGTGTCTTAAACTCACTAGTATAACCCTAGTTCTGTCACATGTTAGCTTAGAATGGCATAATTGTTACCTTCATGCTTATACCACCATACCACGGAAGCCTTCTAACTAAGGTGCGGTAGTGTAGTATACCGTCATACAGTGGGAGCCTTCTAGCTTTCCAACGATAGTGCAGTATACTACCCCCCTACAGGAGTCTTCTAACTGGCTACCGATAGCATGGTATACCACCATACTACGAGAGCTTTCTAACTACGTTGTGGTAGTGTGGTGTATCATGATTTTGAAGTGGACCATGGGTGAATGAGTGTGGACTTGTTTGACTACAAAGGTGTACACTGATTAATGGAGGACGTTGCTGACTTGGAGGTGGTTGTTCAATGACTGGTAAGTTTGATAGTTACTCAAGTTGAACTGAACTGATTGTATAGAGAAAATTTTGATAATGGTTGTTGCTATACATTGCAACATACTGTAATTGTTATGTGTTAGATGATTTAGATGGTTAGATGGTCGCATGATCAGTGTGTGTTCTTCATTGTATGTTGTACGTGCATTGTAATAGTGAGACATCACAAACTATGATCATAATTTGTTTTTTACAAGTTTGATCGGGGAAATGTCGTTGTTGTAATATTGACATCTCTGAAAGCATGAGTCTATAACTTCGTATGTGAACATTGTTTACTGTAATACAAAGTGACTTTGCTTGGTGTGGTGGGGTTTTCTCCTATAAGGGTTTTCCCATATAAATCTTGTGTCCAAATTGTGTATGTGTTTATTTCTCTATTATGTTATTCCTTTCATGTGCATTGTAATGAACTATAATTGCAAAATTTAAAAACATATCATCATTCTCCTTTGATTTTTGACATTAGAAGAGTTTGTTTCTCACCTTAAGCTTTCCTTACATGTGGGGGTTGCTGGTCCCTCAAAGGTGGTTATTGGTCCCTGGGTACGTCTCTTTGCTGGTTCCTACCTCTCTGCTAGTGTGGAGGTGATCTGCCTCCTCCATATTTGTCTCTGTCTCCTCCTCCTCCTCCTCATCCCTTCCCTTTCCCTACTATCCGGCCTCTGGGTCTCTACCATAGAAGAACTGTCCCTGGCACTATCAATCAGACTGGAGGCTTGAACTAGTCAACATAAGCCTGTGTGGTCCCTGGGTCTGCTAGTCCCTAATCATAAGCCCATGGACTGGATACCAACCGTCTAAATGAATCAACTGTATCCTCTAGTTGGATTTTCTTACCCCATGTAGTCTCCCTAGTGGTCTGATCAAATATTTCCAAATACTAGTCATCTGGGCTAACTTGAATGTCTCTGAACTCTTACTCAATCAGGAAGGTAGTTCTCAATCATGGTATGCTCACATCCCTGCATGAGCTAATCTTTCCTCACATAGAAGATATATTGTACATTATCATACCATGCAACAATCCCTATCAAAGGACTCCAAGTAAATGTGGTCATGTCATCGATAACCCTCCTCTAGTGAGGAATGACAGCTTGTCCTGTGTGAGTAAATGTCAGACCACCCTTGTATTTCCAAACTATCAGATCATTGGGCTCCACGTCAACCACTATGACCCTTGGTCAAAGCACAGTAATGTGCTCCCACACCTAGATGTGTAGAAGTGCGACTCTAACATCAATGGTTCTACTATCACAATATTTGAACTTGTTCAAATCATGAAAAAGTGAGGCCAACATCACTGCTCCCCATGCAAACCAACACCTCTTGAAGAGCATCCACTCCCAAGCCAAACCCATCCTGGACTAAAATACTTGCCCCGCTGATCTAGAGCTACAAGTCTTGAAATAATTGTTGCAACAATCAATCAAAATGTCAACTCCTGACCTATGTAGTGCTCAAGATCAATCTAACCCTCAATGAAGACAATATCGTCCATCCCCATGATCTCATAGCACACATCCATGTTAGAATCCATGTCATATATCACCCTCTTGTTGTGAATGGGAAATCGTAAAATCCATAAGATGTCCTCCAACATCACGGTCGCCTCTCTAGTGGGAAAATGAAATGATGATGTCTCACTATGCCATCACTCAGCTAGCACAATCATCATACCCAAGTGTGTCTTGATGGAAGACGCATACACGATGCACCATAGACTAATCACTCCAAGGTGATCTTAAAGCAACTCATGCAACCTGCTCAATCTGCTAAGCACTAGGGATCAATGCTCGCACGAATGTATAGGCTCTTTGTCCTCCTGCACCAATAGAGCCATAGTGTTAAGTTTCATAAAAAATATGGATCCCGTTTAAATTTCTCGCAACTGAAACAACAAAGGCGTCGCTCTTTGCAAAGGCATTGTTGTTTGGAAACTCCAAACTACACTACTAGAGACCTCTTAACTACAAACTCAACTGTGGGGTTGTTGTTTGACCATGGACCCTTTTGACCTAGAAACCCTAAACACCTAACTAGACCACGGTGGTGCTATTTACATATGCGGCGCCATTTGGAGTTTGAACCTTAAATCCTAAGTTGTGACATAGCGTTGCAAATCATAATAGTGGTGTTTGAGGCCCAGCGACACAGATTCTACCCTTTTAGCAGTGATAAATTGTGTCATTGGACAAGTTTGACTTTCAAACCTATTAAATGCACACAAAAATAAAAAATGCAAGTTGGGTTAGGGTCACATACTAGTGATCCTACAGTTGGAAGTCTTTGGTGGACTCACACTCACTTGAAAATGTGCTGAGGAAGCACTCTTTGTGCCATCTCGTATGAAGGTCAGAGCTCAAAAAAAGAAATTTTTAAAGGCTAACTGTAAAAATGAATTGAAAGTGCCCCCTTGAGGGAAATTTAAGCATGAAAATTAGGGCTTTCGTAACCCTATTTAGTCATCAAACTAGGGTTTTGTGTGCTCGACCCCATTTTTTCCCAACCAAAGTTTGCTTCAAGTCTTCTTCTTGCATTTTGGCACGTTTTCAACATCTTGGAGCTTGTTTGGACCCATCAAGGAACTTATCCTCTTTTTTTTGAGAAATCACCCAAAATTCTGAATTTTCGTCCAATCTCTCCAGGGGGTAATATACCAGCATAATTCTTTCACTGGGGTAGCAGTGGGGCATCCGAAAAATTAGAAATTTTTTGAATTTCGATCTCGGCAAGGTTATTCTTTGAACCAACATAGTAGGTACATTGCTTTAAAGAGGGGAAAAATGTAGACACATAAAATATACTGATTGATCTCGTGTACCTGATCCTGATTTACTAACACTAGTTCATCCTAAATTATCTCCTTTTATAACCATTTAATTGAATAATCTTTATTTGATTAAATTCATCATATTTCATCTTTTAATTAAATAAATAAATTTTATTTGATTAAATCATTATCTTCTATTAATTAAATAAATCATTTTGTTTAATTAATCCTATTCTCTTCTTTTAATTAAATAATTCATTTTATTTAATTAAGTTCAAAATTCATCTCCTTTAAATTAAATATACTAATCTTTATTTGATTTAAGTCTAACATCATCCCCTTTTAATTAAATAAATCCAACTCTATTTAATTTAAGCTAATATTAATTATTTCTCTCATTTTGATTTATTTAAATCCAAAAATCTAAGTCAAAATGTCAAATCAACTAATCTCAATCTAAATTAATCAAATCATGATTAATCCTAACTCTAGTCCATCAAATTCTCTAGATTTTGCAACTTGTGCAAGCAAATCAATTTATTTGATTTATGAAGTCTCCTATTTTCATTTAAAAGGGCATCAAGTTAGAATATTCCTCAAATTTGAAATTATCCCTCCCAAAGGACTTGTCCATCCAACAAGGCATTCAATTCCTCTTACATGTCCTTTTTCTTGAGCCAAGTGGCATTAACTCTTCTTTCTTCTCCCTCCAACATGTCACTTCTCCAATTTCAAATATGCACCTAATGGAATTTATGTGCACATTCATCAAAATGTGCTCCACCTCTATCCACTAACATGTTGACAAGTGGAATTTGGGCATTGGTTGATGTTTTATCCCACATTCATCCTTTTTGCCCATTCTTCCATCATTATTTTCTATAAATAGAAGGTTCTTTTACGAATTTGGGATCCACAACTTTATGCAACATCATTATCTTCATGTTTTGAGAAATTTCATCCATTCTCATTCAAGTTTCATAGTTTTCATCAATTTCATAGCTAGGTTATGGAAATTTTTATCAAGGAACACCATTGATCATCTTCAAGCTTGCAAGGAATTGGGAAAGGGATATTTTCCACATCAAAATAGCACCAATTCCCTCATGGGATTGAGAGTTTGAGCATTTGAATAAGATTTAGTTTGCTTTCATTTGTGTTCTTTACTTTATTTCTTGTTCTTCATGTTTCAAATGAATCTTATGGGGAATGATGGTTTTGATTTGCATAATTGACTAATATTGTGTTTGTTGTTTATGTTTGTGCAGGTCTAGATCCACCATTCACAAACATTATCTACCTACATATCATGTTACCATAATGATAAACATATGATCTATACACCACTAATAATAAGCATGATCCTCGTATAATGATGTTATACAATCATTCACTTACCTCTTATGGATTTAAAGAGATAAATTTAGCTATAAGTCCTCAAACATGATTGTCATATCATCTATGCATCATAAGTAAATTTTTGTTAGATACATCTACCACCACTCTATAGGAGAGGAGAACATCTATGAATTTAGCTTTCATATGGCAAATTTTGTTATATCTAATGTATATATCATTCAATAACTCCCTTTTGTATCCTATATAGGTAGTACATACAAATTCATGACCTATAGTATTTATAGATAATTATATATTTGTAACTCAAACGACATCAACAAATTTAAGAAAATACAAATGTTATTGAAATACATGTGACACCCAAGTTAAATAAAAAAAAATATTTCACATAGATATCACTATATACTTGGGTAATTTATGTCAATTTTTTTTGTCATATCTTATTGGTAGGGATGATTACATAGTAAATTTCATGGCTAATAGGTTAATTATATAGACACAAGGAAAAAACATGAATAATATTTTATAAAGAAAAAATGCACCTTTTTTTTTTGTGTCGTAGAAAAAAGGACCCTTTACTTGACATGAGACCTTAATCTAGTGTTGTGAGGAATTTTATACATACACATTAGGTCTTGGACCCTTGGAAATCGAATAAAATGTTTTTAGCGACGTCTTGTAAAGGTGTTGTAAAGTCTTGTAAAGGACTTTCACTCTTTTCTAGACCTAATGAAACTATTTATCCCTAATTCAACATTATAAAATGTGTTTAATAACATTATTACATCAATCTAGAAGGCTTGTAAAATAAACATAATGATAAACTAGTGTTGTAATGTGTCTTGCACATTCATATTAGTTTTTGTGCCTTCTTATGCTATGTGGACCTCATTTTAGTGTTGTAAAGTGTATTTAATCACACTTTCATATTGATTTATGTGTCCCAAGCATTATTTGACATTCACATCATCATTAATAAGCCTCTCTTAACCCATATTGTGCATCTTGAGGCTTAATTTGATCAAACACCTAACAAGGTTGCATTTTAGACCTTATTTCCTTATTCCTTGGCATCTGAGCTGTCAAAATAGCCCCTATGGGACCCATTCGCCATGCATGGTCAATCAGTCCCATCCAAGTGGGACCCATTTTCCATGTGTTGTGAATGAGTCCCATTTGGCCTAGTTTTGACCTTTGAGCGGGAAAAAAAGTAAAATTTGAGTGTAATTTTGCTTCATGTAGGCCTATGATTAGGTATTAACGGGTTAATAAGGTACATGTGTGTATAAATATGTATTTTTCTCCTCATTTCACATCTCTTATCCATCTCTTATCTCTCATCATTCATTCATCCACAAAGCTTTCATCTCAAGACAAGCAACTTAGGGTTTTATCATTGTAAGATATCAAGAAAGCTTCTAAAGACATTCAAGGGCTGAATCTTCATGTTATGATACAAAATTTCAAGATAAAAAATCATGGAAAGGTAATCTATTCCACCATTGCATGTTTCATTACTTTCTTTCATCATTTTGGTTTTATTACCTAAATGGGGTTTGATCAAGGCAAAACCCCATACCCTAACAATCAATATTTCTCATTCTCTTCTTGTGTGTTTGTAGATTTAGGTCCTTTGGAAGCTTGGAAATCATTAAAGATCAATTTGCAAAGTTTTAAGGTCCTCGCTTCATTCAACAAGTCAAAGAATCAACAAAATGTCACTTTTAGACTCGAATTTGATAATTTCAGAAGTAGACATCTGTAGGAAGCAGAAGTGTAGATCTAGCTCCACATAATCAACTTACGAATTTGTTGATTCTTGTAGGTGGAATAATTCACCACCCATAGCGAATGAGTCCCATCTGTAGGCCTAAAAAGTGGTTTTTTCAGAATTTAGCTCCCGACAGTCAGAAACCTATTTCTAGGACATTTCATCAGAAGAAAAATTTATTCACTATTCATAGCGAATAAATCCTAGTCACCATTAACAGTGACTACTAGAACATTCCAGAACCCTCCAGCAATAGTAATTTTCCTCCAGGTGCACTCTGTTTAGTTTCATCAATTTTTGTTATCATTCATTTAATTTTCTAGTTCATATTTGCAATAAACACTGTGTTTTTTAGCATCTTGCATTAGATTAGTTTATATTCATTTATTTTCATTTGTAAGCAATCAAACACATCCACACACACTTCACATCAATATCCCATCCATCCTTACTTTAATCTTGATTGAAACATTGTGCATTTTGGTCCATCTTTCCCCTTTTAGGTGAAAACCCCAAAAAGAGCAAGGAAGGATTTGGGTACAAAAATCCTTCATTTCATTTTGGTGAACCTACTATTTGAATCCCCTCTTTTCTAATTTTGGAATCCATTAATCATTCTAGAATTTCTTGCATTGCATTTTGCATTAGTTAGCTTGCATTCTAGAGTTTCATATTTGCATGTGTAAAAGTCCATAATGGTTGCATTTTTGCATCTTTAATCATTAAAAAGTTCTGAAACTCTACATTTTTCACTTAGTTCTGCATTAGAGCACTTAGACTTCATAAAAATCAATCAAAACAATTTCTGATTTTTTTTAAAAATGTCCATATTGTGACTCATTCACCACCTTGGGCGAATCCGTCCCTTCTGACCCCTAAAACAACATTGTACAGAACTCATAACTCTATTTTTCAGCTTTTGTTTGGTACCTTAACCTACCTATATCAATTAGTTGCATTTCTGTAACATGCATTTCATAAAATCTAGCCTCAATTAGCTCATTTCACGCATGGTTTCCATTTCAAGTTTGCATTCTCATCTTGTTACATATCATAATTAGTCAATTGTCATCTTTGAAATCTAAAACATTATTCTTCATTTGCATCTTTGCTTCTGCATTGTTACATTTCAAGATTGTATATTAATCATTCCATCATGTTTTCATTACAAAATTCTATAGTTCTCATCTTGCATGTTCTCTTTTTAGATATTACTGCATGTTGTAAGCAACTTTTGTTAAAAGCATATGAATATGAGGTCCTTTCCCCTCTCTTTTTGTTTGCCATAGATCCATGCCCTAGTTCCCCTTTTGTGGATGAGGTTGGTTTAGTGAAAGAAACCTTGGATATTCATAACACTTACATTTTTTCTTCTCCTATTATCTCTCACACTTGCGAAGTAGATATTTTAGTGCTAGAAGATCCAATTGATGAGAGTTGTGACAATCTGAGTTGTTTCTCTCTTCTTACCTCTCCTATTAGACATAACATTACTATATAAGAGGATGTCACACTAAGTAATCATGATGATCACACAACACAACAATGAGACAATAGATTCATCTCCCAACTCCTCCCCTATTTGTGAGAATATTTTTGTGAGTAATCATGGAAATCACATTGTTTGTGAGGAGGATATGTTGACATTATATGACCAAATATTTAAAACCTATGACAATCCTCTTTATTTTTCTTCCCCTATTTTGGAAGACATTATTGGAAAAAGGGAGGTAATCAAAGATAATCACGAGAATCTCATGCTCCCTTTCCTAATGTTTCCCCCATCCAAGAATGCATACTTAATCAAAAGGATCCAATCATTGAAAAACAAGAATGTGATGCCTTTTCTTATCTTGATACTCTCCCACTTGTGATAAAGCTACTTTACACATTTCAACCTTAAATGAACATATTATAAGCTCTCCTAGTATGGTAGATAATATGGAACTAGAGAATGAGACATTACAAACACCAAATGATTGCATAAAGTCTTCCCCTAATCTCCCCATTATCGCAATCAAACACATTCAACCCTTCATAACTCCCTTGGTTGTGATGAAGTTATTTAGGATGAGCCAAACCTTAAATGTCACAAACATGTTGTTTGTTGTTCTCCTATAAACTCTCCTTCTAGGGAGGATATTATGATCCAACACAAAGATAACATGCCTTTCAAAGACAATGAAAAATCTCACTTGTTACGGGATGTTAACAATATTCAACCCCACTACACCCTTTACTCACCCTCGCATAAACTTCATCCTTCCAATAAACCTCAGTACACACTTCAACCACCTTCACATCTACTTCATTGCTCCAATAAACTTCACTACACCCTCTACCCACCTCAAACTAATGTATCACATAAGGGTATGTGCAGGATCATGATGGGCCAAAAGTGGCAATATGATGGGTATGTGGCTCACAACTTTTTTTTACCCAAATTTGATGAAATGAAAAGGGTTTTTAAAGAAGATTCTCAGCTTTCCACCAATATAAATTATGCTTTAATTTGAATTTAATAAGTAATTATTATTCATTTTCTATTCAAATTACTTACTAAAGTCCTAATTGATAGGCTGATTGAAAAACATGTATAGCTTTCAAACGGTATCACATTTTTGAATCTAAAACATGCCACATTCTATGCTTCACATACTATAGGATTAAAAAAATAAAAACTGAATTTCATGAAGTTTTGACCAAGTTAAGGTGGTCGACATACAAATTTTTATATTTTTTAAATGTTGTAATAAAAATTCATAATTAATTATTTACTTGGAAAAAATTACAAAAAATATGCATCACATTGGGACATGAGTCCTCTACTTATATCTAAAATTTTATAAAAAAAAAATATTATCATTTTATTATGGTTAGGGTGGTCGACAAACACCTACTTCTTATTTTTTCCTCAAATTTAAGTAGTAATGCATTGAAATTTCAAATTTTCACCAAATAGATTTATTTTTTTTTAAAACAAACCTAGTAGTTTAGAAACTACATTAATTTTTCTAAAAATTCTATTCTTACATATTTTTGAAATAATATAGATAATGTATTCAAATTTTTACGTCAAGTTTCCTAGCTCTGATTTTTCTGATTTTTTTGCCACTTAAGGGTCCATTTTTTCCATGATGATCCTACACATACCCATAAACCAAGTTATAATACCATTTCTCATACATAGAATACTCAAAATAATACGCAACCACCGCAACCAATCCCACCCTCTTTATGTTTACCCAATCTTCCTAGTGCTCCTCACTATATCCCACACACAAAGGAGTATGATCTTGTTGAAAAATTAAAGAATACTCCTGCAAAGATTTGCCTTTGGGATTTACTTCCAAACTCACCAAATTACAACAACATTATGGAAATAGCCTTAAAACAAATCATAGTTCCTCCTGGTACAACTTTGAATGATGTGAGAGCTCTCATCAACAAAATAAATCTTGACATTACCTTCCATCAACATGAGCTTGCTTGTTTGGAGTTGCATAAACAACATGATGCCTTTATGATAATTGCTCACTTCATTTGCATAAGTATTAAACACACTCTCATAGATAATGGTTCTACCCTTAATGTGTGTAGTGTGAGTCTCCTTGATTGATTACATGTTGATAGGTCACAAATAATAATTGATTTTGTCTCTATTCGAGGATTTGATAATACAACAAATAAATTGCTCGATGTAATAACTTTACCTATTAAGGTTGAAGAGGTTACTTTGCAAACTCTTATCCATGTGATGCCTTACAATCTTCATATATAATCTTCTTTTAGGCCGATGAAGGATTCATGAGATGAATGCAGTGCCTTCAACCCTTCATTGTATAATGAAATATGTCTATAAGAATAACATTTATCAAGTTGAAGTATATCCTGAGCTTGGAAGTTTCTTGCACCTTGAAGAAGGTATTACACGTCCTTTGATAACATTAATTACAACCTCCAACATAGACCCTCTTGAAATTGAACACAATGATACAAAATCAGTATCTAAATTATTTGGTGATGATTCAGTATCCTTAGAATTCACACCCTCATTTATGGGTAAATACATACTCACACAAAAGAAAGATGAGAAACAAGAACAACCAACCATCATGTCAACACAAAATTTGGATAACCTTTCAAAATAATCCACCTCAACCACTTTAGACAATGCCACAAACTCCACAATAAACCTTGATGAACACAATAACTAACAACCACCCAATTCCAAAGTACTGAAATAGATTTATGGAAAAGGGTATGACCTCATGAAACAACTTGGGTATAGTGGAAAATTTGTGGTGCTCAAGAACAAGGTATTTGCAACCCTATAGAGCCTATCACACAACAAACAACTCATGGTCTTGGTTATTCTCCTTTGACCAAGGTCACCAAACCTTCACTCAACATTAACACTATCACACAAGACTCTTCCGAGATTCTTCCTTATTCACATAAATAACATTAGTTGCTACTCCTTGCCATGTAATAGTTGTAGGATCATAGCATACTCACCATTGCATGTTTTACATACAATGCAAGGGGTTGCATACCATCATCCATTTTAGGCTCACCTTTACCCTGCACTCAGTGGGGGCAAGGGGTTCAATAGCCTTGACCTTGTATGTCACTTGTCATTGTCTCTTTTGGCTAATCATTAACCTTTCATGAACATATCAAGAGAAAGCTTGTGATGTGAATGGCATGTCTTAAGATTGACTTGCATGTGACATACTACCTCTCTTTGTTGTCATTTTCATTGACATGACACATCCTAACTTTGGAAACATATGAGTTGGCCTAGAGCTTTCCAGGTTGGCTCTCATGTCTTATTGCATTTTCTTTTCTTCTCTACTTTAAAGTAATTGCTCACAGTACTGGTGTTAGAAATTACTTTAAAGTGGGGGGCATACAATACAATAATTCATTTTTATTCTTGGTTCCTAGTGCAGCCTTGTCATTTATGTGATGTGCTTGTCAATTTTTGGATGACATTGGGTGTGATGTCCTTCATAAGTGCGATCTATCTCAGCATATTAAATTCCTCTTGGTGGCCTGATGAGATGCATTGGATCCCCTAATTTGTGAACATATTATTCTTTGATTTGTCCTCTCTTGGAGACATTAGACACAATGTTCCCTAAGTGACTGACCTTGCATGAACTGGACAAGACTCCTTCGAACATTTTTACACTTAGCACTTTTACACTTTTACATTTTTTGCATTTTGGATCTTTTGTCACCTTGCATAATGCAACTTGCATGATTGTGGTACCTTTTCTTTTTGTTCATAAGAATTTTCTTGTGGCACCTTGTTAAAGTTATAAGGAGGTATAACTTTGACATGGTTGAGCGGGAAGCCCACCTAGCGGCAACTCTGTGTTTGTGAGTGCATACCAACTAGCATATGTATCTTACCTTTTGGGCTTTCTCAGCCCATAAAAAAAACTAGTTCTATGGCCTTAGAGTGAGTACATTTGGTCCTTCTCACCCAGTGGACCGTCATGTGATTTTTCGCCCCAGAGTGAGTACACATTCTCTTTTTCAAACAAGACAGCCTAGATCTGATCCACAACTAGCTGGGAAAATGATCAATGCTTGATCCATCCTTTTCACCCCTTCTTCCTTGTCATTGCATGATTTTGTCTCTTCGGGGCTTGACTTAGGATCTTTGATCTTGGGATCTTGGCCACCTAATTTGATCTTCTTTTTCATCTACATTGGTACATGTGGACCTCTCTTGAATGTCTAGTTTAGTGTGAGTTTGAAACAAGGTCATCCTCTCACTAAAGTGGGGGCTAAATGTGATTTAGAAAAAAGGACCCTTTGCTTGACATGAGATTAATTCATGATTAATTGGACTTAATGAGGCATTAATCTAGTGTTTTGAGGTATTTTTTGCATCCACATTAGGTCTTGGACCCTTGCAAATTGAATAACATGTTTTTAACGACGTCTTGTAAAGGTGTTATAAAGTCTTGTAAAGGACTTTCACTCTTTTCTAGACCTAATGAACATATTTCTCCCTAATTCAACATTATAAAATGTGTTTAATAACATTATTATATCAATCTAGAAGGCTTATAAAATAAACTTAATGATAAACTAGTGTTGTAATGTGCCTTGCACATTCACATTGGTTGTTGTGCCTTCCTAAGCTATGTGGACCTCATTTTAATATTGTAAAGTTTATTTAATCACACTTTCATATTGATTTATGTGTCCCAAACCCTATTTTACATTCACAACACCATTAATAGGCACCTCTTACCCCATATTGTGTGTCCTGAGGCTTAATTTGATCAAACACCCAACAAGGTTGCATTTTAGACCTTATTTCCTTATTCCTTGGCATCTGAGTTGTGATAATAGCCACTGTGGGACCCATTCACAATGCATGGTGAATCATTCCCATCCACGTGGGACCCATTCACCATGTGTGGTGAATGATTCCCATTTGGGCCAATTTTGACCTTTGAGCGGGGAAAAAAAGTGAAATTTGAGTTTAATTTTGCTTCATGTTGGCCTGTGATTAGGTATTAACAGGTTACTAAGGCACATGTGTATATAAATATGTATTTTTCTCTTCATTTTACATCTCTTATCTCTCATCATTCATTCATCCATAAATCTTTCATCTCAAGACAAGCAACTTAGGGTTTTATCATTACAAGATATCAAGAAAGCTTAAAAAGAAATTCAAGGGTTGAATCTTCATGTTATGCTAAATACTTTCAATATCAAACATCATGGAAAGGTAATATATTCCATCATTACATGTTTCATTACTTTCTTTCATCATTTTGGTTTAATTACCTAAACGTGGTTTGACCAAGGAAAACCACCATACCCTAACAATCAATATTTCTCCTTCTCTTCTTGTGTGTTTGCTGATTTAGGTCCTTCAGAAGCTTGGAAATCATTAAAGATTGATTTTCAAGGTTGTTAAATTTATCTCTTTATTCAACAAGTCAAAGAATTAAAAAAAAGTTACTTTCAGACCTGAATTTGACAATTTCAGAAGTAGACATCTATAGGAAGCAGAAGTACAGATCTAGCTCCATAGAATCAACTCCCAAATTTTTTGATTCCTATAGGTGGACTAATTCACCACCCATGAGAATGAGTCCTTTTTGTAGGCCTTGAAATTGGTTTCATCAGAATTTAGCTCCTGATAGTCAAAAACCTATTTCTAAGACTTTCCATCAGAAGCAGGACTAATTTTTCATGCATGGAAAATCAGTCCTAGTGGCCATTAATAGTGACTACTAGAACATTCTAGAACCTTCCAGCAACAATCATCTACCTCCAGGTGCACTCTATTCAGTTTCATCAATTTTTGTTATCATTCATTTAAGTTTCTAGTTCATATTTGCAATCAACACTATGTTTTTTAGCATCTTGCAATAGATTAGTTTATATTCATTTATTTGCATTTGTAAGAATTCAAACAAATTCAAACACACTTCACATCAATATCCCATCCATCCTTACTTTAATCTTGATTGAAACATTGTGCATTTTGGTCCAGCTTTCCCCTTTTAGGTGAAAAACCCAAAAAGAGCAAGGAAGGATTTGGGTACCAAAATCCTTCATTTCATTTTGGTGAACCTATTGTTGTAATACCCTCCTTTCTAATTTTGTATTGCATTAATCATTCTAGAATTTCTTGCATTGCATTTTGCATTAGTTTCTTACATTCTAGAGTTTCATCTTTGCATATGTAAAAGTGCATAATGGTTGCATTTTTGCATCTTTAATCATTAAAAAGTTTTGAAATTCTGCATTTTTGACTTAGGTCCGCATTATAACACTCACAATTCATAAGAATAAATAAAAAAAAATTCTAATTTTTTTGAAGAAAGTCCATACTATAACTCATTTGCCACCCTGGGCGAATCAGTCCCTTCTGACCCTTGAAACAACATTGTACAGAACTCAGAACTCTATTTTTCAGTTTTTGTTTGGTACCCTAACCTACCTATATCAAATAGTTGCATTTTTGTAACATGCATTTCAAAAAATCTAGCCTTAATTAGCTCATTTCACACATGGTTTCCATTTCAAGTTTGCATTCTCATCTTGTTACATATCATAATCAGTCAATTGTCATCTTTGAAATCTGAAAGATTATTCTTCATTTGCATCTTTGCTTCTGCATTGTTACATTTCAAGATTGTAGATTAATCATTCCATCATGTTTTCATTACAAAATTCTATAGTTCTCATCTTCCATGTTCTTTTTTTAAATATTACTGCATGTTGTAAGCAACTTTTGTTAAAAGCATATGAATATGAGGCCCTTTCCCATCTCTTTTTGTTTGTCATAGATCCCTCTCCTAGTTCCACTTTTGTGGATGAGGTTGGTTAAGTGAAACAAACCTTGGATATTCATAACACTTACATTTGTTCTTCTCCTATTATCTCTCACACTTGTGAAGCAGACGTTTCAGTGCTCGAAGATCCAATTAATGAGAGTTGTGACAATCTGAGTTGTTTCTATCCTCTTACCTCTCCTATTAGACATAACATTACTAAATAAGAGGATATCACACTATGTAATCATGAAAATCACACAACATAACAATGAGACCATAGATTCACCTCCCAACTCCTCCCCTAATTGTGAGAATATTTTTGTGAGTAATCATGGCAATCACATTGTTTGTGAGGAGGATATGTTGACATTAGATGACCAAATCTTTAAAACCTATGACAATCCTCTTTATTTTTATTCCCCGATTTTGGAAGACATTATTGGAAAAAGGGAGGTAATAAAAGATAATCATGAGAATCTTCTTGCTCCCTTTCCTAATGTTTCCCCCATCCAAGAATACATACTTAATCAAAAGGATCCAATCATTGAAAATAAGAATGTGATGCTTTTTCTTATCTTGATGCCTCTCCCACTTGTGATGAAGCTACTTTACACATTTCAATGTTAAATGAACATATTACAAGCTCTCCTACTAGGGTAGATAATATGGAACTAGAGAAGAAGACATTAATAATAGTGAATGATTTCATAAAGTCTTCCCCTAATCCCCCCATTATCAATAATCAAACACATTCAACGGTTCATAACTCCCTTGGTTGTGATGAAGTTATTTTGGATGAACCAAACCTTAAATGTCACAAACATGTGGTTTGTTGTTCTCCTATAAACTCTCCTTCTAGGGAGGATATTATGATCCAACACAAAGATAACATGCCCTTAAAAGACAATGAAAAATCTCACTTGTTAGGGGATGTTAACAATATTCAACCCCACTACACCCTTTACCCACCCTCACATAAACTTCATCCTTCCAATAAACCTCCCTACACACTTTACCCACCTTAACATCCGCTCCATCCTTCCAATAAACATCACTACACCCTCTTCCCACCTCAAACTAATGTATTCCATAAACCAAGTTATAATACCATTTGTCATACATATAATACTCGAAATAATATGCAACCACCACAAAAATCCCCACCCTCTTTACCTTTACCTAATCCGCCTAGTGCTCCTCACTATAGCCCACACACAAAGGAGTATGATCTTGTTGAACAATTAAAGAATACTCCAAAGATTTCCCTTTGGGATTTACTTCAAAACTCACCAAATTACAACATTCTTCAAACAGCCTTAAAACAAACCACAATTCCTCCTGGTACAACTGCAAATGATATATGGTAACTCTCATCCACAAAAAGAATCTTGACATTACCTTCCATCAACATGAGCTACCTCCTTTGGAGCTGCATAAACAACATGTTGCCTTCCTGATAATTGCTTACTTTGATCACACAAGTATCAAATGCACTCTCATAGATAATGGTTCTACCCTTAATGTGTGTAGTGTGAGTCTCCTTGATTGATTACATGTTGATAGGTCACAAATAATAACTTATTTCATCTCTATTCAAGGATTTGATAATACAATAAAGAAACCACTCAGTCTAATCACTTTACCTATTAAGGTTGGAGTGGTTACTTTGCAAACTCCTATCCATGTGATGCCTTATGATCTTTCATATAATCTTATTTTAGGCCGACCATGGACTCATGAGATGAATGCAGTGCCTTCAACCCTTCATTGTATAATGAAATATGTCTATAAGAATAACATTTATCAAGTTGAAGCAGATCCTGAGCATGAAAGTTGCGTGCACCTTGAGAAAGTGATTACACGTTCTTTGAAAACATTAATTCCAACCTCCAACATATACCCTCTTGAAATTGAACACAATGATATAGAATCGGTATCTAAATTATTTGGTGACAATTGGGGATCCTTAGAATTCACTCCCTCATTTATCGGCGAATACATACTCACACAAAAGAATGATGAGAAACAAGAACAACCAACCATCATATAAACGCAAAATTCAGATAACATTATGAAATCATCCACCTCAACCGCTTTAAACAATGCCACAAATTCCACAATAACCTTTGATGAACACAATAACAAACAACCACCTGATTCTGAAGCACTAAAAAATATTTATTGAATTGGATATGACCTCATGTAACAACTTGGGTATAGTGGAAAAGGATGTGGTGCTCGAGAACAAGGTATCTGTAACCCTATAGAGCCTAACACACAACAAACAACTCATGGTCTTGGTTATTCTCCTTCGACCAAGGTCACCAAACCTTCACTCAACATCAATACTATCACACAAGACTCTTCCAAGGTTCTTCCTTATTCACATAAATAACATTAGTTACTACTCCTTGCCATGCAATAGTTGTAGGATCATAGCATACTCACCATTGCATGTTTTACATACATCGCAAGGGGCAGCATACCATCATCCATTTCAGGCTCACCTTTATCCTACACTCAATGAGGGCAAGGGGTTCGATAACCTTGACCTTGTATGTCACTTGTCATTGTCTCTTTTGGCTAATTGTTAACCTTTCAGGAACATATCAAGAGCAAGCTTAGGATGCAGATGGCATCTCTTAAGATTGACTTGCATGTGACATACTACCTCTCTCTTTTTTCATTTTCATTGACATGACACAACCTAACTTCAGAAACATATGCCTTGGCATAGATTTTTCCAGGTTGGATCTCATGTCTTATTGCATTTTCTTTTCCTCTCTACTTTAAAATAATTTCTCACAGTACTAGTGTTAACAATTCCTTTAAATTAGGGAGCATACTATACAATAATTCATTTTTTTATTTGTTCCTAGTGTTTCCTTGTCGTTTATGTGATTTTCTCATCACTTTGTGGATGACATTAGGTGTGATGTCCTTCATAAGTGTGATCTATCTCAACATATTCATTCCTTTTGGTGGCCTGATGCAATGCACTACATCCCCTAAGTTGTGAATATACTATTCTTTGATTGGTCCTCTCTTGGAGACATTAGACACAATGTTTCCTAAGTGACTGACATTGCATAAATTGAAAAAGTTTCCTTCGAACATTCTTACACTTAACACTTTTAAACTTTTACTTTTTTGCATTTTACATTTTTGCATCTTTTGCCACTTTGCATAATGCAACTTGCATGACTGTGGTACCTTTTATTTTTGTTCATAAGCATTTTATTGTGGCACCTTGTTAAAGTTATAAGGAGGTATAACTTTGAAATGGTTGAGAAAGAAGCAAATCTAATGGCACCTTTGTGTTTGTGAGTGCATACCAACTAGCATATGTATCTTACCTTGTGGGCTTCCTCACCCCGTAGACAACTAGTTTAATGGCCCCATAGTGATTACATTTAGGCCTTCTCACCTAGTGGACCGTGATATTATTTGTCACCCCAGAGTCAATACACATTCTCTTTTTCAAACAAGACATCCAAGATCTGATCCACAACTAGCTGGATAAACGACCGAAGCTTGATCCATCCTTTTCAGCCCTTCTTCCTTGCCATTGCATGATTTTTTATATTTGGAGCTTGACTTAGGATCTTTGATCCTAGGGGCTTGGCCACCGCTTTAATCTTCTTTGTCATCTACATTGGTACATATAGACCTCTCTTGAATGTCTACTTTAGTGTGAGTTTGAAGCAAGTTCATCCTCTCACTAAAGTGGGGGCTAAATGTGTCAGAAAAAAGGACCCTTTGCTTGACATGAGATTAATTCATAATCAATTGGACTTAATGAGGCCTTAATATAGTTTTGTGAGGCATTTTATGCATCCACATTAGGTGTTGGACCCTTTCAAATTGAATAACATGTTTTTAATGATGTCTTGCAAAGGTGTTATAAAGTCTTGTAAAGGACTTTTCACGCTTTTCTAGACCTAATCAGTGAGCACCCAGGACCTTCAGGGAACACTCCAAGAGTCAGGAGGAGCAGGGGTCAGGAGGACCTTCCAAGCATGTCAGAGCATTAATTATAATGTGTTGAAGCCTATAATGGCATTTGAATTGAATGAGTGTGCTAAAAGTGTTAAAGGTTTCAAGATTCCTGATAAGGAATCCAGTCAAAATGCAATGTAAGGGGCAAAGTATGTTTTAAGGGATTTGATTAAATGTTCTTAGGCTTTAGATAGGTTAAATAAGCTTGGATATTAAATATCCAATGGTCTTTAGTTGATGCAAATTAATATATTTCAAGATTGTTATTTCAAAATTTCAAAATTTGTTTGGGCGGGAAAGTGAGTTTAGGGGCTTAATTGGCTTTAATGAGTTGTGAACCGACTTTTGTTGGTTGGAACAGTTTTGTAGTTGGCCTATAACCCCAGGGAATTCCATTGTACGGGATTTGATGAAGGATTGAAGGACATTGTACGGACTGTTTCCAAGAAAGGGCAGAAAATCACTGTTTTTTGCATTTTTCTCTTGTGTTTTTGCAATCTATTGAGTTCTTTTTGAAGTTTCATTAATGTGAAGGCCAAAGCATTATAAATTCCATGTTTTCAAATTGTTGAATGCTCTGAAAGTTTTTAAAAATCAATTTTAGCACGTGTTCTTGCTGACTGTCTACAGGAAAAGGCTGAAATAGACTGTTTTGAGGGTCTTCCAATGAAAGAATGATCCATTTCAAGGGATGTATGACTAGAATCCTGTGAAATGGATCTAATATAACTTGTACAAACTGAAACTAACAACTAAGTATGCAGGAAAGGTGGAAAGTTGACTGTGCACAGTGAGTTGGCAAAGGAAGAGGGAAGAAAGTTGACCCTAGGGTATAGCAGTGAGCAAACTGCCTTAACAAGAGACACATTTTTGAATTGCAATAGTTGAAAATTGATGAATGAATGGTGGAAAGTCAAAAACCAAGTCTTGGAAGTGATAGGAAACCCTAAAAACCAAAAGCCCTAGTTTTAAGCCAAATTAGTGAGGGTTTTGTAGTTGGGCATGTTGTGAGAGTTCTTGTAGACTAAAAGTGTGAAAATATTTGATTTGGGAGTATTTTAGGAGACTGTTGAGAGTTTCAAGGCCAGGAGACAAATTTGAAGAGGGGTTGCTTTGTTAAATAGGGCTAATTAGGCCTAAATTTAAGGAAACAGCAGGGCTAGAAGTAGGAAAGTCTGAAACAAGTGGTGCAAGTGGGTTGATATGTTATTAACCATCATGAAACACACCTGATACAATCATTTAGTTGGAGGTTAGAGTGCAAAGTTTGAGGGAAAAGACAATAATCCATCGCCAAAGGCCTAATAGGGCTAATAGGACTGGTTGAGCAGCAAAAAGGGAGTTTTGTACAAAATGGAGGGTTAGGGCTTGAAACCCATTTGAATCAAGTTCATTTAAGGTCTGGTGAATTCATCTCAGTGATTGAAAGTCACAAGGGGAGGCAGAACATCCTTAGTTGCAAGGTGAAGACCCTATTTCCAAGTTGGAGACTAGTTGATAAATTGAAGAGCAAAGCTTGTTAATCTTTAATTCTTTGTGGAATTTTTGAGATCCCTGACTGCATCACTAACAAACCTATTTCTCCCTAATAAAACATTATAATATGTGTTTAATAACATTATTACATCAATCTAGAAGGTGTGTAAAATAAACTTAATGATAAACTAGTGTTGTAATGTGTCTTGCACATTCACATTGGTTCTTGTGCCTTCCTAGGCTATATGGACCTCATTTTAGTGTTGTAAAGTGTATTTAATCACAATTTCATATTGATTTATGTGTCCCAAGCCCTATTTTACATTCACGTCATCATTAATAGGCCCCTCTTAACCCATATTTTGCATCCCGAGGCTTAATTTGATCAAACACCCGACAAGGTTGCATTTTAGACCTTATTTACTTAGTCCTTGGCATCTGAGTTGTCAAAATAGCCATTGTGAGACCCATTAGCCATGCATGGAGAATTAGTCCCATCTAGGTGGGATCCATTTGCCATGTATGGAAAATGAGTCCCATTTGGCCCAATTTTGACCTTTGAGCGGGAAAAAAAGTAAAATTTGAGTTTAATTTTGCTTCATGTCGGCCTATGATTAGGTATTAATGGGTTACTAAGGTACATGTGTGTATAAATATGTATTTTTCTCCTCATTTCACATCTCTTATCCATCTCTTATTTTTCATCATTCATTCATCTACAAAGCTTTCATCTCAAGACAAGCAACTTAGGGTTTTATCATTACAAGATATCAAGAAAGCTTCTAAAGACATTAAAGGGTTATATCTTCATGTTATGCTGTAGAATTTCAAGATCAAACATCACAAAAATTTAATCTATTCCGTCATTGCATGTTTCATTACTTTCTTTCATCATTTTTGTTTAATTACCTAAATGGGGTTTGAACATTGAAAACCCCCATACCCTAACAATCAATATTCCACATTCTCTTCTTGTGTGTTTGTAGATTTAGGTCCTTTGGAAGCTTGGAAATAATTAAATATCAAGTTTCAAGGTTTTTAAAATCCTCTCTTCATTCAACAAGTCAAAGAATCAACAAAAAGTCACTTTTAGACCTGAATCCAACAATTTCAGAAGTGAACACCTGTAGGAAGCAGAAGTGTAGATCTAGCTCCACAAAATCAACTCTTGAATTTGTTGATTATTGTATGTGGACTAATTTTCCACCCATGGTAAATGAGTCCCATCTGTAGGCCTAAAAAGTGATTTTTTTAGAATTTAGCTCTCAACAGTCATAAACTTGTTTCTAGGACATTTCATCAGAAGTAGGACTAATTCACTAGGCATGGTGAATCAGTCCCAGTGGCCATTAACAGTGACTATTGGAACATTCTAGAACCTTCCATCAATAGTAATTTACCTCTAGGTGCACTTTGTTTAGTTTCATCAATGTTTGTTATCATTCATTTAAGTTTCTATTTCATATTTGCAATCAACACTGTGTTTTCCAGCATCTTGCATTAGATTAGCTTATATTCATTTATTTGCATTTGTAAGCATTCAAACACATCCAAACACACTTCACATAAATATCCAATCCATCCTTACTTTAATCTTGATTGAAACATTGTGCATTTTGGTCCATCTTTCCCCTTTTAAGTGAAAAACCCTAAAAGAGCAAGGAAGGATTTGGGTACCAAAATCCATCATTTCATTTGTAATTTGAATAGTTTAACTAAATCATGAAAATATAGGGCTTCAGGTTGACTCACAATTTCCATGGAATCACCCTACCTTATGTGAGTTCATAATATACTCCATTTAACCACCATTTCATCAAAATGTATGAATGATATAAAGATCCAAATATACTAAAATATTGATGGTAAATATGTAGATGAATATGGCATGTTAGTATTTACCAGTCATTTTATAACTTCGTACAAAATCTTGCAACTTTTATACAATGGGTGTTATGGTTTCTATTATTAAGTTATCACTATCTTATTGATAATGGCATACATATTGTATAGTGAAAGTTGACCTATGAATAATATTGCCTAGTTTTTGTGTGTTATATTTATTAAAACCCTTTTCTTACATTAGTAACATGTTTTCATATAAAACACATAAAGATTAATGCATTTATTCGTGAGAAATATTTATTTATCATGACACATGTTTGGATTATTTATGATATATTATAAACTAGTGTCTCCTCATGTATGACATATATCATGCATATTAATTAGGCTATCCATCTTTAACCTCAAACCAGATATAAGTTTATATATTCTTTCATGATACTACCTATTGTCATCATTATACATTATGAATTAACACATGACTCATGTATTATACCACTTAGAGCTCTCTCACTTCATTAGATGGATGATTACACATACTTTGATCCTAACTAATGCATCCTTTCTGTTTAAAATGGTTGAACTATTCAATCCCTTTGAAACATATGTTGAAAATTGGTGATAAATAATACCACTCTTCACACACATTCACTCAATAATGTCCTGGGAGTCCCAATTGGATTGAATATCAACCTCACAAGGTGATTCAATTTACAACAAGGAAGACCTAAGAGGGGGCTTTTTCAAGAAAAATATTGGAAAAGAAAAATAAGCATTCAACTCAAACAACCTAGTAATACAAGCTAAATGAAGGATGTAAATGATGAAATTGAGGAACAGGGAGTAAGGATGTATGTACCTAGAAAGTATGGAGATGTTGTGAGGAATCCAAAAATCCAAAGAAGCTGCCAAAATATGCTATGGAGGAGTAAGACACCCTTATTGTTGCCTCAGTATCGCTATTGTTTTTTAGGGCAGATGCAGAATCTTGGGATATCAGAACTCAATATGAATAATTTCTAAAAAGTACCCAAGTAGGAGGACTAAGATGCCTTTATTGTTGTCTTAGTCCCATTTGGAAATTCTGAAATATCTGAGTGTGGTCTTGAGGCTTGATGTTTGCTCTTCCTTCTCCTTTGATATCAGTGTCTGAAACTGTCTTGTAGGTGAGTTTTCGTGAAGATGAAAACTTTGCAATGCAGCTTTGCAACTTGAAAACTTTGCACTTCAAAGGATCTTCAAGTCTTCAAACTAAATCTGCAATCACAAATATGGAAGAGAGGAAAAACTTGTTGAATTGTTAGTGAATGGGGGTTTTCCTTAGTCAAACCCCTTGTTGGTAATTAAACCTTGAAAGGAAATATAATAATGGAGTAAATGGTGAATGAACAACATGCAATGCTACAACTCACCAAACCCTTATTGTAAAGTTTGTAAACTTGTGTGAAATGGCTAGAATGGATATGGATCTTGAATCAAAGGAAAACTTGATAGATATGGACTTGAATTGCTTGCTTGAATCAAAAACCTACATCACAAATATTAGCACAACAACACACATGATACAAGAATATGCTTGAATCTTAATGATGGTTCCAAATTCTTGAAGAGTTGCTCTTGAATGCTCTTGTCAACTCAATTATGCTATGATGAATGCTCTCACAAAATAATTGTATGCTTGTTATGAAAAAATGAGTGAAGGAACCTTGTATTTATACTTATCTATGCTTAATATCCCAAAATTAAATCACACCAAGATGACATATGAATTCATTAAATAAAGGCATCTAAATCTTGCCAAAATTGAAATTAAATCCCAAAAATAACTCAAGGGGGACTAAGATTCCTTAGGTGGCATCTTAGTCCCAAGTCATGAAACTTGGGGCAGAGACACCAAAAAGGGGACCAATTAAGATACCTCAAATTTAGGGTCCAAAGACCTTTGGGGGAAAAGGATGCCCTAGGTGGCATTTTAGTCCCAACCAAAAAATTAGGGACACTCAGATAAAATCATTAAATTATCATTTATTCATTAGAGAATGTCGGGATTAGCTATAAAAAGATATAATTCATGGGGATTATGGACACAAAATAGGACCAATCAAGACATAAATAGGAATAAATAAAGCAAGGCATGCCTAAATAAGTGTGAAAATGCAAGGGTATGCATTTTACTATACTACATTTATCTACTATAGTGAGAGGATGAACTTGCTTCAAATTCACATTAAATCAGCCAACCACAGAATCAAGAGGGGTTCAAATGTACAAATGCACAAAGGAATACACATGCAGATGATATATGACGCCATAATTAGATTACAAACATACACCATCAAGGATAGAAAAAAAAGGGAAAAGAAAAAGGAAAAATGCAATGGATCAAGCTTTGACTGGCCATCCAATGTGGTGGACTGGGTCTAGGCTATTTTTGCAAAAGGTTTACAAGTGGAACATGTTGTCCACTATGTAAAAAAAAAACATGCTCAAAAGGGCTAGTGAAGCTTGGTGTCCACTAGGTGATCCCCAGGAAGTCCATATCAAAGTCATACCCCCTTGACTATGATAAGGACTAAAAGAAAAACACACACTCACATGGGCTAATGAAGCTAGGTGTTCACTAGCTGAGCCCTAGGGGACCACGTCAAAGCCATACCTCCATGACTTTAATAAGGTACAAAAATGCATGTTCACAAGGGCTAGTGTTTAGCTAAGTGTTCACTAGGTGAGCCCCAAGGGACCATATCAAAGCCATATAGGTTCCATGAATTTAATAAGGTGTAAAAGGAAAATGTAACAAGAAAGAGGGATGTTCAAAGAGATTTTACTTAGTTCATGTGAGGTCTTATTCTTAGGGGAAATCATTCCTAATGTCTCCAAGAGAGGGCCAATGAAAGGATAAAAGATTCACAACTTAGGGAATGCAGTGTGTCACATCACCACTAAGAGGAATGTAATATGCTAAGATAGATCAAGATCTTGAAGGAAATTACTCCCAATGTCACCACATAGAGTAAAAACACATTGCATGAAGTAAGAAAATCACGTCAAGGAACATGAAAAGGAAGAAAAAATGAAAATGAAATCATGCCACAATAATTCCAATGTATGCCCCCACTTAAAATAAATTGGTAACACCACACTATGAGAAATTACTCTAAAGTATCCAAAACATGAAGAGGAAAAAGGAAAAGAGAGTTCCCCCTAGAAACACATAAAGGATCTATGGATTCAGGGTCAGTATCTGTATTTGCTGCAATGATATTAGAGAGCTCAGAATTGTCATCATTCACCAAATACAAAGAACTAGAAGAATGACACAAAGAGAGTGAAAACAAAATGAAAAACCTTTTGGGTCAACATGGAAGAAACATAAATGTCTAGATGCCTTGCATCATCCCCAAAAGGAAAACACACAACAAAAATAAAAATGAAAAACAAATATAATCAAAAATATTTTGGGTCAACATGGAAGAGACATAGGGTGTCTCAACACCTTGCCTCATCCCCAAAAGGAAAACACAAGACAACAATGAAAATGAAAAAAAAATATAATGAATTTTTTTTGGGTCAACATGGAAGAGACATAGGGTGTCTTGACACATTGAATCATCCCTAAAAGGAAAAGATAAGACAAAAATGAAACTGAAAAATAAAGATAATGAGAAATATTTTGGGTCAACATGGAAGAGACATAGGGTGTCTCCATGCCTTGCATCATCCACAAAAGGAAAACACAAGAAAAAAATGAAAATGAGAAGCAAAGATAATGAAAAAGCAAAAGTATACGACATATAGAAGAATGAAGGTACAAATAGAGGAATAGAAATAGAGAGAGAAACATCAAATAGAACATCATGGGGGATCACATTACACACATGCAATCACACAAAATAAAAGGAAATAGTGAAAAATTATAGTAAGGAAAAGGCAAGTCAACCTAAAGTAGGTCAGCCACCTTCCAATCTTAGTCTGTATAAGCAAAAGGTAGATAACAAACCTAAGGGGAAAAAACAAGTTCCTTATAAGGAAAAGGGTATATACTTGTTTCCACCACTAAGTGCAAGACAAGGATAAGTTGAGGTAGGTGATGGGAAAGGTCATGTAATGGTGATAATGTAAATATTCTACAACAGTTACATGAAAAGAAGTAGAGATAGATTAGGAAATGCAATCACTCAATGGAAATCATTGCCATCGAAGTGAAAGTATTTCAATACTAATTGGAATGCATGACATTCATTGGTACTTTGTCTAAGAATTTGAAGATATGCACAATGTGGGACTTTTACATCTTTAGGATATAATATTAATCTATTCATGGGTGGTAGTGTTATTAGTTCTTTATTCATGTTGGATATTGTTGATATGTGGTTGTCATTGATGTCAACACTATTGGCATTAATGTATTTAAGACTGTATATGTCAAGGATATTGAGAAAATTGTAATAAAATAAGTTGCAGGTTGTCGATGATGCCATGAAGTTCAGAATGGTGGCTAGCTCGGTATATTAATGATAAGAAGTTGCAGATTAAAGGGTCTATTGAAGAGTATATCTAGTTTATCCACATGAAGTTTCAGAGGTTTGCATGAAGATTTGATTGAGTTATGAGTATTTGTGTTTTGATAGTTGTTCTGTTGCTTTAGTTGGTGTTCCTGAAAGAAGATGATGTGATTCTACTAATTTGAGTTGTTGTGGATGCTTCTGTGGTGATTCATGATGCTTGTGGATGTTTCTAGATCATGCTCTATTTGTGTTGTTGGTGTGCATTGATCATTCTGCTCACAATTAGTGATTTTCTTTTATGATTTCATGTTTTTCATGATCATGGTCGACATGGTGATTGTAGCATGTTGCAGATCTTCAAGGCATAATTTTTGTTCAGATGTTTCATGTTCAAGACATGTTATTTTGGGTCCTTACTATTTTTGGCCAACATTGTTTGGTTCACATTGATAAATTGTTTATTTTTTTTGGCCGACAATTTGTACACATTTCATATTTCGTTAAAGCTGACATGTAGTTGATGTTATCGTTAGTTGTCGATATATATGATCAATTGTTTATACCATTTGATGGTATGTGTGTGAACAATGTTCTAATATTTTGAAGGTAGAAGTAAAGTGTGAAGAAGAGTGAGCAGATGAAAGTGTTTATGTGCTTAACCAAAACTATAATCAAGCATTAGGAGATGCTATTTTCTCTGTTCAAAATCTTATGGATGTAATCCAAATGTGACTGTAAGACAATAATTCTTCTTTTGGGTAGTAAGCCTTTTGTATTTGAGTAGTGAGCTCTGGGAAGTGTGCCTGAATGCATGTGCATTCCCCATTTGTATACTTTTAATAGGGTATAATCTTATGGATTAACCTCTACCGTGGTTTTTCCCCTAATAGGGTTTCCATGTAAAAATCTTGGTGTTATGTGTGTTTTTTATGTGGTGATGGTTTATGCATTCATTTTTATTTAGATTAGATCTGAGAATAAGTTTAATAAGTATAATTTATGTGACAACTAATTCACCCCCCTCTCAGTTGTCTACCCTTGTGTAGCCAACAATTGGTATTAGAGCGGGTTCCTTCGGAGAAGCTTGACTGCTTGAGGTGATATGAGATGGCGACATATAAGAAGGATAGTCCAAGATTTTATGGAACTAATTATTCTCTATGGAAGAATCAAATGGAGTGTCATTTGAGATGCATTGGTGAACCTTACTGGATAATTACAAAGAATAGGTATATCATCCCACATAATGGTCCTTCTACTACAAGTAAGATTAAGGAAGCTGAGTACAATACCAAGGCTAAGGAAGCATTGTTGAGTGCTCTGATTGATTCCAAGATGACAAATTTAATGGAGTTGAAGACTGCTTATGAGATCTTGAAGAAGTTGGAAAATTTGTATGAATATGATACCCATGTGAAGATTGCTAAGCTACAGAGCTTGAAAGGGAAACATGAAACATTGAGAATGGGTGAAGATGAGAACATCACTTCTTTTATGCAGAGAATGAATGAACTTGTGTGTAGTATCAAATGTGCTGGTGGAAAATTGGAAGAATAAGATATTGTTGCTAAGGTGCTCAGATCCTTTCCCACTGTATACAAACACATAGTTGTTGCTATTGAGGAGATCCGAACTGTGAAAAATGTAACTAGAGACATGTTGATTGCTAAGCTTACTGTTTTTGAGTTAAGTGAGTTTGGTGAATCTCTTCCTAAGATATAATCTGCATTCAAGGCTACTATCTCTGGAAAAAGATAAGAAGATATATGATCTAGGAGAAATTTCTAGAAAAATGTCCAATTATGAGCAGGAAATGAGAGAGATTGGAGAAGAAGAGAGAAAACTAGATGAGCTTGAAGCACTTATTGTCAAGAGGGTAGCCAGAGGAGAAGGTAAGTATAAAGGGAAATTGCCTCTTAAATTTTTTTCTTGCAATAAGATAGGTCATTTTTCCTCATGGTGTCCAAAAAGAGTTCCTAAGCCAAGACCTAACAAGCCTAGATTCCAAAGAAAGTGTTATTATGTTGTTGATGAAGGTGTGATAGATGATGAATCTGATAAAGGGAATTTAAGCGAGGATGAATGGGTATTTATTGCTATCAAGTAAAATGATCCAGTACTTACTGAATCTGCTAGTTGCATAAATGTGGAGAAAGCTCTAGCTGCCAGAGTTGAAGAAAAAGATGAATGGGTGATTGATAGTGGATGCTCTCATCACATGACAGGTGTGATAAAAGTAGATTTGTGAGCTTGGAAAAGTATGATGGTGGTGTTGTAAGATTTGGTGATGACAAATCTAGTGTAATCCATGGCAGAGGATCCATTTTTCTTGATGGTAAGCATAATACTGATGATGTTCTATATGTGGAAGAATTGAAGCATAATCTCTTAAGTGTTGGAAAAATGGTTGACAAGGGATACAATCTTTAATTCAAGGATGGAAAGTGTAGAATATTGTGGAGTTCCAAAAATGTGATTGCATCTGGTACAAAAATAAAAGGTAATATCTTTCACCTAATTGCTACTATTAAAAGTTGTTTGATTGCTCAAGTTGATGAAAGTTGGTTATGGCATAGGACATTGTGTCATGTAAAATTTGACAATATTATCAAGATAAGTTCTACTCAAGTAGTGAGAGATCTTCCTAAGTTGATAAAACCAACTAATACTATATGCAAGGAATGTTAGTTAGGGAAGAAAACTAGAGTTTCATTCTAGAGCAAACAACATTGTTCAAATGAAGTGTTGGAGCTTGTGCATGCCGACTTGTGTGATCCTTCTAGAGTTGGAAGTTTACAAGGAGACATGTATTTCATGTTACTTATTGATGATTATTCTAGATTGATGTGGGTTACTTTCTTAAGGGAAAAATATAAAGCTCTAGAGAAATTCAATATTTTTAAGGCTATGGTTGAGACAAAGACATTTTTGAAGATTAAATGACCAAGATCAAATAGAGGTGGTGAATTCACTTCTAGTGAGTTTAATTCTTTTTGTGAAGAGCATGGGATAAAGAGATAGTTATCTGCCCCACAGACCCCTCAGTAAAATGGAGTTGTGGAAAGGAAGAATAGGACAATTGAAGAAGATACGAAGACCATGATGCTGGAAGGAAATGTTTTTCATATCTACTGGAGAGAAGTTGTGAGTATTGTCATTTACACTCTCAACTAGGTACATATCAAAGGTGATACCGGTAAGAATCCTTATGAGCTATGGTTTGGTCATAAGCCTACTATTAGATACTTCAAAAATTTTGGGAGTAAATTCTATATCAAAAGAGATGAAGATATAGGAAAGTTTGATGCTAGAAGTGATGAAGGAATCATTTTTGGTTATTCTACTAAAATTAAAGACTATCGGTGCTATAATAAGAGATTGAGGAAAGTAATTGAAAGTGATAATGTCAAGTTTATGAAGGAAAAGTTAGACCATCTAGAACCCGTGGATATGATTTAGACGATCATAATGACAGTTCAGATAAAGGAAAGAAAGTTCAGAATCTAAATCAAGTTCAGATCATTCTGGTGAATCTGGAAAACCAAGAGGAAGCAACTAGTGAAAGTGCAGAAGTGAGATCACAAGAGCCTGAAATTCAAGAATACCCTAAGACTCCAAGGTATGTAATACTAAATCATTCAGAAGATCAGATTATAGGTGATAAGAACAAAGGTGTTCAAACTAGGAGAAGAATTGCAGAAGCATATTGTTTGATCTCAAAGACTGAGCCTAATAGTGTCAATGAAGCATGCAAAGATGAACATTGGGTGGAAGCAATGAAAGAAGAACTACTGCAAATTTAGAAGAATATACATGGATTCTTATTCCTAGACCTAAGGACAAAATTTTAATTGGAACTAAATGGGTCTTTCAGAACAAATTGAATGAGCAAGGCGAAGTTGTTAGAAACAAAGCAAGACTTGTGTGTAAAGGATATTCTCAGATGGAAGGAATTGACTTTGAAGAATATTTTTCTCTTGTTGCTAGCATTGAAGTTGTGAGACTATTTCTTCCTTATGTTGCTAACAAAAACTTCAAGGTTTATTAGATGGATGTTAATTCAACATTTCTAAATGGTGAACTGGAAGAAGTTTATATTGAGCAACCTGATTGATTTCAATTGACTGATGGTTTTCTGGTTGAAGAAAGCATTGCATGGACTTAAGCAAGCCCCAAGAGCATGGTATGCCAGATTGGAAAATTATTTGTTGAAGCTTGGATTTAATAAAGGTACTAGTGATAATAATTTGTATTTAAATATTGATCATGATAAAGATTTGATTGTTGAAGTCTTTGTTGATGATATCATTTTTGGAGGAGATGATAGTTTATGTATGAAGTTTGTTGATGAGATGTAAAGTGAGTTTGAGATGTCTATGATTGGAGAAATGAAATTCTTTTTGGGATTGCAAATTACTCAGCTAGATAGAGGGATCTTTATATCTTAGTCCAAGTATGTGAAAGAAGTGCTAAAGAATATTGGTATGGAAGATTCAAATCCAGTTGTTACACCTATGGTGACCGGATGTAAGTTGACACAAGATGATGATTCTCCTAAAACAAATCAAACTAGATATAGATCCATGATTGGTGGATTGCTCTATTTGACTCAAACTAGACCTGATATCATGAATGTCGATGCATTGTTGCAAGATTTCAAGCTGATCCTAAGGAATCTCTACGTGATACCGTGGAAGAGGATTTTCAAAAATTTTGAAGGGGACAAAGGATTTTGGCCTATGGTATCCTAAAGAAGATGACCTTACTTTGAGTGCTTTTAATGATGCTAATTGGGAAAGAGATGTGAATGACAGAAAGATTACTAGTGGTGATGCATTTTTCTTGGGAAATAAGTTGATTTCATGGTTAAGTAAGAAGGAAAATGTCATTTCTTTATCTACTGTAGAGGCATAATACATTGTTGATGCTAACAATTGTACCTTAAGTATTTGTGGATGAAGCAGATGTTGAAAGATATCGAGTTGGTATGGTGAACTTATTGCTATATTATGTGATAATTGAAATGAAATACGAAGAATCTCGTGTCAGAGTAAAAACCAAGCATATATCTATCAAGTTTCACTTTTTGAGAGAGAAGGTGGGTGAAAAGGAAGTTAGATTGGAGTATGTGCCCACTAAGGAACAAATTGCAGATATCTTTACCAGGCCCTTGCCTAAGGATACTTTTGAGTATCTTAGAGGGAAACTAGGGGTGATTACCCCTCCTAATTAGAATTAAGATGCATTGAATTGCATCAGTTCATTCATTTCATAGTCATATCTTGCGATCCAAATTGATGTTATGGTGGCTGCTACTCAAGGGGAGTAGTCAAATGCTCAAAAATGTGGAGAAAAATAATGTGTGCTCAGAAATGTGGAGAAAGATAATGTGTACCTTTGTCATTGATGTCAAAGGTGGAGATGAGTCATGTGAAATTTTTTGAAAGAGTTGAAGAGAAAAGAGTCAAAATCTAAGGGGGAGAAAGTGCTAAGAGAAAGTATTGTGAATGGTATTTTTCACATCATATGTTGCCATCAATTCCAAAAGGGGAGATTGTTGGATATTGTTGATATGTGGTTGTCATTGATGTCAACACTATTGGTATTAATGTCTTTAAGACTGTATATGTCGAGGATATTGAGAAAATTATAATAAAATAAGTTGCAGGTTGTCGGTGATGCAGTGAAGTTCAGTATGGTGGCTAGTTCAGTATATTGATGATAAGAGGTTGTAGGTTAAAGGAAATGTTGACAAGTATATCTATTTTATCCACATTAATTTTTAGGGATTCACATGAAGATTTGATTGAGTTATGAGTATCTATGTTCTGACAATTGTTTTGTTGCTTTAGTTGATGTTCCTGAAAGAAGATGATGTGATTCTAGTAATTTAAGTTGTTGTGGATGCTTCTATGGTGATTCGTGATTCTTTTTTATGTTTCTAGATCATGCTCTATTTGTGTTGTCGGTCCGCATTGATCATTGTTCTCACGACTGGTGATTTTCTTCTATGATTTCATGTTTTTCATGATCATGGTTGATAGGGTGATTGTAGCATGTTGCGGATCTTTGAGGAATAATTTTTGAAGGTGTTTCATGTTCAATACATGTTTTTTTGGGTCCTTACTATATTTTGGCTAACATTGTTTGGTTCACATTGATAAATTATTTATTGTTTTGGGCCGATAGTTTGTACACATTTAATTTTTTGTTAAAGTTGACATGTAGTTGATGTTATCCTTAGTTGCGGATATATATGATTGATTATTTATACCATTTGATGGTATGTTGTGTGTGCTATGTGCATTTGAACAATGTTATAATCTTTTGAAGGAAAAAGTAAAGTGTGAAGAAGAGTGAGCAGATGAAAGTGTTTACGTGCTTAACCAGAACTGTAATCAAGCATTAGAAGATTCTATTTTCTCAGTTCAAAATCTTTCGGATGTAATATGGATGTGATTTTAAGATAGTGAGTCTTCTTTTGGGTAGTAATCCTTTTTTATTTGAGCAGTGACCTATAGGTAGTGTGCCTGAATGCATGTGCATTCCCCATTTGTATAATTTTAACAAGGTATAATCTTGTGGATTAACCTCCACCGTGGTTTTTCCCCTAATAGGGTTTCCACATAAAAATCTTGGTGTTATGTGTGTTTTTGATGTGGTGATAGTTTATGCATTCATGTTTATTTATCAAATCTAAGAATAAGTTTAATAAGTATAATTTATGTGACAACTGATTCACCCCCTCTCAGTTGTTTGCCCCTGTGTTGCCAACAATTCAAAAGTGATTGTAGTTTCCTTTCACTTTTAGGAAGTGGACAAGGAGGTTGTAACTTTTGTAGTTTGTAGGGCCTCTTGGATTTGCTAGATTCACCAACTTCTCTAGATGGGATTAGGGAAAGACGTCTTGAGTTAATCTTATCATTATGCTTGTTATTAGTATGATATATTGGTTTTTCTTTAGGAAGAAGGATATTCAAATTACGAGGGGAATCAAAGATCATTGTACCATCACTATGAAGCTTTAGGTATTCTCTAGGAGGTCTTGTGTTGCGAAGGGGATCTTGATATCCTAACCCTATTTTGTTTTCAATAGTTGGTATTTGCTCTAAAACTTGATGAATTTCATGTCCACTTGTTGTATCACATCCTTGTTTACCTAAGATCATGAATCCCTTTCCATATGTTTCCTCTAGATTGATTGGAGTTTTTGTTACTTTGCTATCATAAAATGGTTGAGTATTTGTTTGTGTGGAGGAACTAGTTTCACCTATTGTATGGAACTTAGGTTCAACTTGTATTTCAGGATGTAAATAACCAAACATCTCAAGAGGTGGTATTGTAGGAGGATTTGGTTATTTCATGGAGGGATAAAAGGAAGCATTATCTTCAAGGTTGTTAAGGCAATCATTTAGGAACTTTAACCTTGTTGTCATCATCCTCTCCCATTATGTCAACATCATGAGGAGGACATGCATTAGGAGTTGTGTGAGCATGAGCAAGTTCAATTTCATTAAGTTCATTACCAAGGGCATAGCTTGATAAGACGCACAAAGATTTTATGATTACATTACGGAGCATCCATGGGCTCGTGCAATCTTGCATCAACCAAATTTATTTTATTTTAATTTGGTTTGGTTTTCAATAAATGGTTGCCACAAATATTTGTAATTAATGTAATTTTAAATTAAATTACATTAAAAATTCATGTTGAATGATTATGCTCGAAAAAGCAGGTGTTGCAAAGGAAATGGAAGTGCAAAAATTCAAAATTTGGATTTTTGCAAGTTAAAGGAGATTTTTAAGATTTTATTTTTAAATAAAATCTCAACTTTCACAAATCCCTAAAAAATAGGGACTATCAAAGTGGGTTCCCATTTGATCAAATTGGCAACTTTGATGAGTGAGTTAAATTTTGGAAACTGCCGATAAAGTGTGTGTGTGAGAAGTTTGATTTTTGATTTATTTGAATTTCAATTTAGAAATTCTCTCCTTGGATTTTTGGGAAAGATTATTTTTGAGTTTGAAATGGAAATGAAATTGAAATTGAATTTCATTTCATTCTGGCAGATTTGGAAAGTTTGTAATAAAAGATCATTCATTTACATTTTGAAGTTAGTTTTCAAAGGCAGGAAACTCACAATTAAGGTGGATTTTTCTCTAAGGAGAAATCGCAGCAAAGTGTGAAGGCTTCAATAATTTATTTGCAGCCATTATTGAGGAGTGACAAGTGTGCATGTGGGTTGGTTGTAGTGCTTGAGAAGCAAACAGATTCTACAGAGTGTTGCAGATTTTTGTAATCAATTTTATGATGTTGTAAAGGGAATATGTGGTTCCCATAGTCTCATTGAGACTTTATTATTTTGTAATTACAGATTTTCCATTTTAATGAAAGTTTCATGTTGTAGTTTCTTTCATACTTGTGTTTGTGTTGAAATTAAATCAGCAGAGAGGGTTTTGTGTCACCCCCCTCCCTGCTTCAGTGGTATCAGAGCGGGAGTTCCTGAGTGTGCAGGCAGAGCGCCGAATGTGAGGCAGTTTGTACCAGGACTTGTGGTGTGTGTGATTTGTGTGTAGACAGATCGCCGGACATGAGGCAGTCTATACGAGAGAGGATGGGATGGATCATGAGGAGGCCTGTAAGAATTTTATTTTGGGAAAATTATTGGGAAGAAGTGGAAAATAATAATTACCATGAAGAATTTGAAAAGCTACAAGCTCAAGTAGATGCATTGGAAAAGTTGATTAAGGAGAAAGTGGGAATACAAGAAGAGAGATTGGGGAAGAATAATGTTTTGTTGAAAGAGGACAGCAAAAAGAAAAAAATAAATAAAGGAAGGATGGAGAAAGAAAGAAGAGAAAATAGTCACTGCAGATCATAAATTTAATGGTAATTTTAATGATTTTATTTTATTTGAAGATGCATTGTTTGCAGGAACTAGCAAAGGCAAAGAAAATGGTGAAAAGGAGAAGGATATCACAGTAGAAAAAGAGGTATCTATTAATTTTGTTAGTGAAAATTTGCATGCAAAAGAAGTAGATGAAGCTATGGATGAAATTATGGAAATTCCAAAAACAGATTTTGATAGTCCTAGATTTGATAAAGGGAATGAAGAAGAAGATAGTCTTTTGTTGAAAGAGGAGATAAGAAAAATAGAAAAATTATTTCAACAAGAAATTATAGAAGAAGATGATGAAATTAAAGAGGTTGCAGCTGATACATGCCTCATTGAAGGAGGAAAATTTGCAGCAATAAGAAAGGAGAAAGAAATAGAGGTAATTTTTGATTTATCCAAAAATTTCAATGTTTCTAACAAAGCTGATTTTTGTGAGGGTGTAATGGCAAAAGGAAGTGAGGAAAGAGAGATGGTAAGGTGCAGCAATAACATGTTACAGGCTGAAATACAAATTGTTGCAGCAGCAAAAAAATGGGAGGTAACACATGATTTCATTTGTTTTAATGAAGAGAAGGATGTTAATTATTGTTTTCCAAAATTGCATAGTGAGAATGGTGGGAGCTGAATTTTGTGAACAAAGGCAGAAAGAGAGGAAGAATGAAGGAGAGTAGAGATAGAATATTACAGGCAAAGGGAAAACAAAATGTTCACAATGATGAGGTTGAGAAGTGGATCCAGCGTGAACATAGCATATTCAAATGTTCATGAGCTTTGCTCACAGAACATTTTATTTCTACCGTGGGTGTCTGATGCAGGAGCATCCATGGGCTCGTGCAATCTTGCATCAACCAAATTTATTTTATTTTAATTTGGTTTGGTTTTCAATAAATGGTTGCCACAAATATTTGTAATTAATGTAATTTTAAATTAAATTACATTAAAAATTCATGTTGAATGATTATGCTCGAAAAAGCAGGTGTTGCAAAGGAAATGGAAGTGCAAAAATTCAAAATTTGGATTTTTGCAAGTTAAAGGAGATTTTTTTAAGATTTTATTTTTAAATAAAATCTCAACTTTCACAAATCCCTAAAAAATAGGGACTATCAAAGTGGGTTCCCATTTGATCAAATTGGCAACTTTGATGAGTGAGTTAAATTTTGGAAACTGCCGATAAAGTGTGTGTGAGAAGTTTGATTTTTGATTTATTTGAATTTCAATTTAGAAATTCTCTCCTTGGATTTTTGGGAAAGATTATTTTTGAGTTTGAAATGGAAATGAAATTGAAATTGAATTTCATTTCATTCTGGCAGATTTGGAAAGTTTGTAATAAAAGATAATTCATTTACATTTTGAAGTTAGTTTTTCAAAGGCAGGAAACTCACAATTAAGGTGGATTTTTCTCTAAGGAGAAATTGCAGCAAAGTTTGAAGGCTTCAATAATTTATTTGCAGCCATTATTGAGGAGTGACAGAGTGTGCATGTGGGTTGGTTGTAGTGCTTGAGAAGCACACAAATTCTATGGAATGTTGCAGATTTTTGTAATCAATTTTATGATGTTGTAAAGGGAATATGTGGTTCTCATAGTCTCATTGAGACTTTATTATTTTGTAATTGCAGATTTTCCATTTTAATGAAAGTTTCATGTTGTAGTTTCTTTCATACTTGTGTTTGTGTTGAAATTAAATCAGCAGAGAGGGTTTTGTGTCACCCCGGCTCAAAACCAAAGAGGGCCCTCAGACGAGTGGTTAGTCATGCCTTTTGGGCTAACCATCGACCGAAAGCACATTCATGCAGCTCATGAATGAGGTATTGAAAGAGTTTCTAGGAAATTTTGTTATTGTGTATTTAGATGATATTTTGATATTCAGTAAGTCCTTGGGTGAGCATTTGGTGCATATTTGTAGTCTTTGAAAAGTTGAGAG
>VDFB02038054.1:0-136611 GCA_007258455.2 Sequoia sempervirens | reverse complement strand
CCTATATGATTTCTCCTAAGGGTGGCTCTTCAAATTTATCACGCATGGTTTCTTCGATGTAAAAGACAGCTTTTGATCTCAAACGGTACATAAGGCTATGGCCAATATCATAGATGGAGTTCAGAACACCTTCGAGGCCATCTTTGCTAGGCGGCTGAGTCCAGATGAGATAAGTCTTGATAATTTGAGGGGTTTGCTGGTTCCCTTCTTCGCAGATGTTAAGACCTTTGTACAGGATGACTTTGAGAATACTGCTACATTCTCCACTTTGATCCAGAACACGCAGGACTCGTTAGCTGCTTGGAGAAAATCTTGTACAAGGCACGAGCATTCAGTCACGGTGTTAGAGTTTCAGTTAGATTGTGTTCCACCGATTTCAGCTCAGGAGGTTGAGGCCGTACTTAGCAGATTTGTTGAGTTGGCAATCAGAGAGAAGGCAAATGGGAACACACTACTGGACGAGGAGCTTCTAGAAGACTGAATATGGATCATTTATTGCATTTGCTATTTTTGGGAGGGAGTGGGAATCTTTGATTCATTTAATGTACCACTCCCTATTCTGGCAGTTTTTAGGGTTAGGGCTGAGGTGGCACGATTCTGGCCACTCTATTAATTGTAACCCTAGCCGTCTTTTGGGACTTGGCTAGCTATAAAAGGGGGAGTCCCCCTCATTTGTAAGACATTAGAATTAGAAATTAGAGATCAGAGATTAGATCAGAGCTAGAATTGAGATAGAGTTAGAGCTAGATTGTAGAGCATTTTTGCATAATTTGGAGAAGAGAGAAAGTTTTCCCTTTGAAAACTTTTGAAGAGATTGTTGTGTAACACATTTTATGATAATAGATCTTTTCATTGATGATGGAATTCGTCTAGTCATGAAATGCTAGCAAGGCTTCTTCTTCCTTTCGTATCCAAGTAGCTTAGTTCATGCAAAGTAGCTTACTTCGGTGTATGGTGTTTTATTGAGATAGCTTCGCTTTATTCCATACCACTAGCGGCTTGTTGATGATAAGTCTGCCTTGCGTGGTCAACTGGACATTATCTCGTGTTTAACTTCGGTTATGGCTTACATACTTATATGCGTTGTTCTGATGGTGTACGTATGTTAGACTGTAACTTGAATACCTTTCGTCATCCCCTTTGAAGATTGCACCGATTTTGCTGAGGCTGTCCGACGGAGGCTAGGCGAAATCTGGTTGAAGTCTATTGAAACAAAGCCCCATATACCCTGCATTTAGAATAGAGTATAAATTTCTTAGGCCCTTTCCCCTTTACTTTCCGTATATTTCTTATTAGTTTTAGGAAAAAGAACCACATTGCCAAATCATACACATGAGAACCCCCTTCAAAATCATACATTAACTGCTGACTGCAAGAAATCTGAACAATTACGTAAGTCCCCTCGTACGAACACAGCAATACACATCAACCAAACTGGGTCTATTCGCACTAAAGGAACCTTGGAGTTGAACATGCGAACTTTCTCGCAATCTTAGCGCATGGAATACTTTGATCAAGAGAGAACGGAGTAGCCCAAACTATTTTGTTCTTCGGCTGTTTTGGTGTATGGCTATCACAAAACCGGTGATCAACATGTCCTAGACTCCCAACTAACCAATTCAAGAATACTCCCAAAATTCTATCAACTTTTCCAGATGTTATGCCCAACCAATAACAAGCTTTTTTATACCTAGTTGAAAAATGGCACTAGGGGCCCAAACTAGGTCGACCAACAAAAGAAAATTATTTCTTTTTCATTTTTTATTTATTTAAAATATTGGTCAGCTCAAAACTAGGCCTCTAATTTAAATTTTCAAATATTTTATTTATTTATTTATTTAAATATTATGGGTGTTTAAAAACACCTTTTTATTCATAGCTGACTGACCCAGCCAATGAAAGGACATGACAATCCTCCTTTCCCCATATTGCTTGCCCTCAAGCAATTTCAAACTTAGATGCTCAAAAATCTCCACTCCTTCACATTTAGCATCCTCTAGAGGAAGATTCTTCCATTTCACTAAATACTTTGGAGTAAATTTGTTTCTCAACTTCTTTTCTCTCACATCAATAATAGCTTCCAGTTCCAAAATTAATTTCCTTTCATCGTCAAATGGTGGCAGCTCAAGTGATTGTGTAACCTGCTATCCAAGTGCCTTCTTTAAGCATGATACATGAAAAATATTATAAATTCTTCTATTTATTGGAAGCTCCAACTCATATGCAACCTCACAAATCCTCCTTATGATATTATAGGGTCAATAAAATCATGGTTTCAACTTCTCAACACCACTTCTTTTGAGTGGAGATTATCTATAGTGATGTAGTCTCAAAAACACCTTATCTCCTCCCTCAAAAACCCTCTCAATTTGGTGGTGATCAACATATAACTTTTGCTGGTTTTGGGACTACTATAGGTTTACTTTAAGTGCCTTCACAATGTCTAAGCTTTGTTGTATCAAATCTTTTGTTTTTGGTGCTCTACTATCCAAAATAATCAAATCCATGAATGAAACATCATAACCATAGAGGTCTTTGAATGGAGTCATACCTATAAACATGTGGTAAGTGGAATTGTAGCAATACTCTCCAAGGTGCTGCCATTTGACCCAAGTTGTTTGTTATCCTAATAGTTTCTCAAGTGACCTATCCATTTGTTCACAATTTTCCTTTTCCCATAAATTTGAGGATTATAACTAGTGTTAGGGTTCAATTTTGTGCTTGCAACTCAAAAGAGCTCTTGCCAAAATAAGCCAATAGACCTATTGTCCTTGTCACTTACATTGTTCCTTGGCAGCCCATGAAATCTAAAAAATCTGTCTAAAGAACATATCAACAACTTATGGGGCCTTATACTTTGAACAAATAGTATGGCAATGAGCATATTTAGAGAGTCTATCAACAACCACATAGATACAATCCTTATCTTGCACCATTGGGAGGCTCGTAATGAAATCCATGGATATACTCTCTCATTTTCTATTTGGAATGGGAAAGGGCTGGAATAAACGAACTGGAAATACATGCTTTGTTTTGTTTTGATGGCACACCATACACTCTAATATGCTTCAACACATCATTTTTGAGCCCTTTCAATGAAAACGTTCCCTTGCTTGTACAACTTGTAGTAACCTAGATGACTAGAAAGTGGTGTGTCATGACTGTTACCTGATTTTTCAAAAATCAAAACAAAAAAAAGAGAGAGGAAAGAGAAAATATTTTTTGCGAAATCAGCAAAGCATGCAAAAATAATAAAGGAGTTCGCCTAACTTCAAGAAAGTCAAAGTCAAAGGATAAGGATTGCAAAATATCTTATCCACAAAGGATAAGGATGACAACTCATAAAGCAAAAAGGTGAATCTTATCCACAGAGGATAAGGATTACAAATATCTTATCCATAGAGGATAAGATTGACAACTCATAAAGCAAAAAGGTAAATCTTATCCACAAAGGATAAGGATGAAAACTCATAGAAAAAATATCTAAACTCAACATGACTTTTTGAATTTAGGCTCTCAAAATCTATAAATAAGAGGCCTATGTTGCAAAATATCAATAATGTTTATTGTGAAAAAGTGACATTCAATCCTTTTATTTTTTCAGTCAAATCAGGTCTTTACTTCTATAATTTTCTTTATTGATTGCATCTTCAACCTTATTTCACTCTCAAATAATGGTTGATTGTATGCTTGTGATGTAATATATTACTGTTTTTCCAAAAAACAGTCATTGTAGTAGCCTTCAGTGATTCAAAGATCAGTATTTTTGCCTTTATTTGTTTCAATTCTCTGTGTATGAAAGAAAAGCATGTATTATTGTGAGTTCTATGACTCCTCGATTGCTATTGTTCTAAGTTTACCTCTAAATTACTGTTGCAATACTGTTGAAAATTACTATGTGAAGCTTTAAATTGAGATTCATAAGTTGTGTTGTTGAAAGGAGGTAGAAATCTACACTATTTGATGTATCACCTTCATTTTTTGTTTAAAATTTAGATTATTAGATCTTTCTCATCTCTTTACCCAACCGGGTTCTTTAGTTAGAGTTAGTTTTTAGGTGATTTACCAAGGGGAAGCCGCCCTTTAATCATAGGTTGACCTCGAGTTCCACAAGTCCCACGGATTGAGAGGTCGTCCCATGTTTCACAAGATAGTTGGATTCAAGATTCAGTAGGGTGCATATTCCAGGTGATGACAATTTTTGCAATGCCTAATGGGACTATTTGAACTATCAAAGTTCAAACTTGTCCCTTCATTGCTGGTATTTGGCATGTCTGTCAATAATTTCTGCCTTTGGGCCCAATACTTTCACACATCTGCACCTCCAAGTTTCAATCTACTGGTTTCAAGTGGACTAAGTGTTGGTATATATTTAAATTATTGCAAAATCAATCCTGATTATTCTTGTTTTTAAGAATACTTCAATGAATTTCCAAATTATTTAAATGAGGCACCATGTCTTTAGTCCATAGAGATATGTTTTATCACCCTCCATTTCATGAGAATGTTGCTCATATTTCCTCTTATTAGCCATATCAAACAAAACATATAATTGGTTTTACCCCAAATGCCTTTTCTACACAAATAAACCAGCATGTTCAATATACTTGCCACCAACCCACCCCTGCTCAATCTTCTTGGCAGCCTTCATATACTTTAAATTAGTCTTCAAAAGTCATTTCTATGCCAAACCAGCATTGTTACTTCCCTAGCCAGCCCCAAAATGTTGATGCATGCATGGGGATTGGTGACATCAAAAGCATATTGCTAGACTTTAATAAGTAGTTGGATGAATATCCAAAGACAACAAGAATTCAATTTGCAGCAAGAGTAGTTGGCTTGTCAAGCCTACCAGTACCAATAGGAGATAGATACACAGAGGAAGCAAAATGAGAAGTCTCTTGCAAAAGAGATTTTTGCCAAACAAGAACATATGAAGCTATTATTTTCCCAAGTACAAAGATTGGAATCTCAATCAACCTCTTGCATTTCGGATCAATCTGCAAAAAAGGAGACTCCTAATTACAAGTTTCCAAGTTTCAAGCAAGATAAGCCTCCTGAATACTCAAGTGTTTAAATTTGAAAAAACAAGTTTTGAAGGTATTTTTCCATTGCAAGAGCCTATGCTTGAGCAAAGTCAGCCTATTATTCGTCAAGAAGAGCCCCCCTCAAGAGTTTCTCCTACCTCAAGAAACTTCTCAAAACCATTCACCAAATCAGCCTTCTTGTCCTAGCATCATTTCCCTTTACAAAGGAGGACCTACTATTTATCAAGGTAGCTGGTTTACTGGGAAAGAGGAGTTTTTTGAGGCAAAGGAAGAGCAACTTGTAGCTGATGAACCTCCAAGTTGTATAGAAAAATCAAACTTGCTACAAGAGGGTGATGAGAATAATCAAATAGGACAGCAGCTGGGAGAACAAGATAACAAGCAAGAAGGAGGTGGTGAAGAAAAATAGTCTACATTTTGGTTTGACGAGTTGCCCTGTTTTGTTGAACAAGATAAAGAAGACATGTTTATACTAACACCAACATCAACAACAGTTTTAGAGTAGATAGAAGTTAAAAATGAGAATGAAAAGATGTTGCTCTATGAGAAGGACAATGATGACAGCCTTGTTTTACCAAATAGAGAGAAAGCTGACACACACAAAGAGACCCGCTATGAAGCCAAAATCAGTCTCTTATGCAGAAAAGCAAAGAAGAAGTTGAAAAAGATCAATTTTGGAATGATTTGGAGGCATTTTGTTCAAACTTAGATGTCAAGCCAGCACCTCTAGAAGAAGAAAATCATGAGCAGCAGAAGCATAGTGCAGAAATCTGTATGTTTTTGCCAAATCAGTCACAAGAAATGAAATTCCCCAATGAGCAAAGTTAATAAAGAAGCAATGCATAAGCAAAAAATCAGCAAGGAGAGCTCAAATTTTTCTTTCATAAGGATGTCCTATCAAACGTTTAGCCAGGATGAAGGCCCACAAAGCATCACAAGTCATGCTTGCACCCAAGGATGAAGCTGCAACTGAACAACAAAAGATACAACTTACTTATCCATTTCAAACCAACAGTATGTATGGTCAAATTCAAAGGGTAAGTGAGTATGTTTTTTCTCTTTAAGAAGCATTGCAGTTGTTCATTAACCATCTATCTTTGTTTCACCTCCTCTTGGCTATCCATAAACATGAGGACCATTGCAAAATAATGAGGAAAGGAAGCTACTTCAAGGAACCAATCAATGGCTTTGTTTGAGTGAGTCATCTTGTTGGTTACGGTAGGTTAGGATAGTTTTTCTTTCAAGTCAATAAGTGTTGTTGCACAATGTTAGTTTTTCTTTTTCTCCAAGTGTTGAAGCATAGTTAATTAGATAAATAGTTACCATTGTCATTATTATTACCATTGTTCTCATGTTCACCCTAGTTATTCTTGTTATTCACATTCATGGTTTGCATCATTTGAGTTAATGTTTGAACCATCTACTATTGTCCCCTAGCTAGATCACTCAACATTGCCAAAATACTAGGGTCTTGGTGTTCTTTCCTATCATGTCTATCCCCCATGTTTTCTTCTTCCGAATCAGAATAAATAACACCTCTTTCTCTTTCCCTCCTATAAGTGATATACTCCCTATCTTCTAGATTCATTAAAATTTTCAGTTATCCAATAACCCAATAGGCTAGCGGGCTCTAAGCTATGATATCACTGTAATATCCCTAGCTAATTTGTAATACAAAAATTTTTCACTTTCATAGCTCTATGTCCACAAGCATTTTGTCAAACAGTCAGCATGACTGCTATTTTATTTCATATTTAGATTGAGATGAGGAAATTTCACCAAGAATCATTGCAGTAACATGTCTTGAAAACACAAAAGAACTATTTGTTGTTATAAAAACAACACAATTTTGAAAATGTGCGTGAGCAAGAAGAGGAAGTTTATTAGTGAGCTGCAACGGTCTGCTACAAATGGGAAGTTCGTGCCTGAGGACACATCTATGCCCTCTCTGTTGAGGCTGCACTTGGTTCTGATGGGGTCTAAGAGCATTCAGCTAGAGGTTTGGGCGGGGGCTCCTCTTCTATTCTGTCTGGTAATGTTGCGCGAGTTGAGGGCTATGTACTTGATTTTGCTGTGCAAAGGAATGTCCCTCCTCCTACTCCGGTTGTTGGGGGTTCTTCAGGTCAAGTGAAGCCATTCTCCAAAGCTACTAAAGGGGGTGCTCGGCCTCCTGCTCAATCTCAAGTTTGTCCTCTGCCTTGTGCTAGGGATTCCCTTGTTGTGGTCTGTGGACTTGAAGTTGTTGAGATCGAGGATTACTATTTGAAGTAGGGGGTGGTCTGCAAGTTTAATGGCTTGTGGCCCTCCCTTCCTGAGCTCCACAACTGGGTTTCCACCTCCTAGAAGTCGATGGTCTCTGGGCAGATTGAGCTCTACCCCAGTGCTAGGGGTTTCTTTTTAGAAACCCTTTCCTCCTCCATGGAGAAAAACTATGTGTTGGACAGGGGGTGGATTTGGGGGATTCATTCTCTGTCCATTTGACCTTGGTCTCGATCTTTCAATCCCCTCACGAAGCTATTGAACACTAGACATGTTTGGGTCTGTCTACGGAATCTCCCTCTCCAGTTTTGGGAGGATTCATGTTATGAAGCTATTGGCAACTCCATTCGACACTTTTTAATGTTGAACTCTACGACTTGGGAGCTTGGACATACTACAGTAGCGTGTATATTAGTTGATTTGGACATCTCCAAACCTCTCCATGGTGATGTAGTCTTATTGGTGGAGGACAGACCTTGGAAGCTTAGCTCAGTTCACAGTCCTGGAGATGCTGGAGTCATTGTTTCACTCTGGCCTACAGTGTTGCTACTTGGTGGAAGGATCCTCTCTCGAATCAGCTCACGGTGGGTTCTCCTCCTTCAGAAGTTTCTTTTGTGGAGGATGACCCTATTGTTTCTTCTTGAGAACCTGTGTCTGCTCCTCTTCCGACTTTTCTGTGGAACCATTCTTGGCTTGATCTATTGACGTTGTTTCTCCCGAATGACAAACATCATTAGTTTCCTCTAATAGTGTTAATTCGATCATTTTCCTCCTATTTCCATCTCCCTACTAGCAGCTCCTTTTATCGGTAAAGCGATTGATCCTTCCTGCCATATAACTTAGTGAACGGGTTCTGGGTCTTACATTGTTGTTCAAGGAAAGAAGGGACTCCCTCGATCTGTGTCTTGCAACTTGGCCTGGGTTAAGGGATCCATTGATTCTCAGATTTTAAATCATGGTTGCGTTTTGACAACTGTCCATCAATTGTTTCTATGTGTGTGGTATGTCCTCATTCCTGGTTCCTTTCGGTTTGATTATTCTTTTTTAATACATTGGGGCTTTTATTATAAAAGCTGATACAACACCCTATAATGTTCTTCTTATCAAAAACATGTCTTGAATTACTAAATTGGTAATCATGTTTACAGTTATCAAATATTTACATAGAGAAAATATTCTATTTCATGATGCAATTACTATTTAAACTCAAAAAAATTCCTTAGTAAAATGAACTAAAATATTCATAAATATCAACAACTATATTTAACCTTGTTAGCCCCGCTCTGTTGATGTGATTTTACATTTCCTTAATCGGTAGAACAAATAGTCTGAGAAGGCTACTCCGTTCTCTCTTGATCAAATTATTTCGTGCGCTAAGATTGCAAGAAAGATTGCACGTTCAACTCCAGGGTTCCGAAATGCTTTGGAATACCCTCAGTTGGTTGGTTGTGAATTGCTGTTTTCACGAGAGGACTTACACAATTGTTCAAGACTCTTGCAGTTAACGTGGAAGGATGTTGAAGGATTTTTGTGGTTTGTGATAAGGTATATTTTCCTGAAAACAGCAGAAATGTCTTGGAGTAGTGTAGGGTCTAAAGACTGTTCTATTCTAAATGCAGGATATGTGGAGCTCAATTTTGGAAGACTTCGACCGAATTTCACCTAGCCTCACGTCGGACAGCTTCAGCAAAATTAGTGCAATCTTCAAAGGGATAGCAAAAGATATTCAGATTATAATTTAGCACACATATACCATCGAGGATGAGCGCTGTATAAGTATACAATCACAATGATTAAACTCAGATATTCTACGATGGATACATAGGGGCAGACTTGCCATCAACAAGGTGTTTGCTGAGTGGTATGGAATGAGAAATAGAAACTACCTCAATAAAACACCACACATCAAAATAAACTAGTTGCATGAGATGAAAATTATGCTATTTTATACTACTTGGATCCGAAAGGATGAAGAGACCTTGCTAGCTATCCATGACAAAGAAGAATTCCACAATCAATGAAAAGATCTATTATCATGAAAGTTTTACACAACAATCTCCACAAAAGTTTTCAAAGGGAAAACCTTCTTTCTTCTCCACACTATGCTAAACTATCAAGCAAAATGTCTACTCTGCTCTACTCTCTAGTTTGATCTCCGAATCTATTTTAGTCAATAGATTACAAAATGAGAGACTCCTTTTGCATTAGCCGATCCAATGGATGGCTGAATTACAATCAAAAGAGTAGCTGGATGCATACCTCGGCTCTAACCCTAAGCTGCCGGGAATGGGAGTGGTACAATAAATGAGCAAAGATTCCCATATACCCCAAATAGTAAAGGCAATTAATACTACAATGGTCTTCTAAGTCATGATCGGTAGTACGTTCATTCTCCTTCTCTGCGGGCTGGCTCAACCGAATCTACAAGTGACCTCAACCTCCACAGGCCAGGAATGGGTGGGATGCAATCAGGCTGGAACTCAATCTTGCTCGCGCCTGGGTTTCTCAGCGCTGGGAATCCTGCGTGCCGGATCAGGTGGAAAGTAGAAATATTCTCAAAATCATGAAAGTCTTCCTGAAAACTCATCTCTCAGTGTCATTTCATCTGGATTCTTTGCCTGTGATAGCCTCGAAGGTGTTGGGCTCTAGTAAGCAGTGGCTGGGTTGGGTCGCGCCACGTCGAAGAAACCACGTCCAGTGATTGCTGAAGAATACCATCTAGAAAAGTCGTACCTGTCATTCTCCTGAATGACTCCTCCATCAATCGGCAACCGCAAAGGGACATGCCTCAATACCTCAAGACGCTGAATTACTTTGCTCTGATAGATAGAAGCATCACCCCAGGCTCGATCAACTGCCTCCATCCGTGCCAAAATACTGGAAGCCTGCTGGAAAGCAAGAGCAAGGTCCTCCATAAACTTTTTTGTCTCAACACGAACTCCCGTGACCCACTTGTCTGCCTCCTGTGCCATCTTCCCTAACTCCAACAAGCCATTGATTGACTCTCTAGGTATCTCTGCTGGAAGCTCTATTACTGGAATTTCCTGCCCACGAGAACGAGACAACTGCTGCACATATCCTATTAAAGCCTTATGCTCTCTTTTCAACTTCTTGTACTTTCCTTCCTTCTTGAATAATTTGTCCTTGAGGGTGAGGTAGGAGTTATCACATTCCTCTACAATCTGTGCACCTGTGGGGCATCCTAACTCCAAAGTTGTGACCACGTAGTTTTCTGGCATTGCTTCATTTCGGTCACAATCAACCTGTGGCACGGCTATGTGAAGGGTGCGGGAACCATCCTCATCAGTTGATATCTTTGAAAACTTCCATGCCCTCTTCTTCTGTGGAGGTGTGTTGATCCTGTTCAAAAACTCTTCCATTTCAACTGCTGGATCAATCTCCTCGCTGGGGCTTCTCCTCATCCTATCCCTGAGCCAATCAGGTACTGTATACTGTATATCAAATGGTTGCTACTCTTGTGCCTCTACTTCTCGAACTTGTTCCACTTCTACATCATTCTGGTGAGGCTCATCATCCTCAAGTGGCTAAGTATCTCCTGAAACTATATCATCATCATCCTCCAGAGCCATCTCTAACTCTTGCTGAAACTGAGGGTCAGTAGTAGTCCCCTCATCATCTTGCTGATCAACTCTACTAGGTGCATTGACGCTCTGGCCAACTAATTCTCTTCATGGTGGCTGATTATTCTCCTGTACTGCTTGCACCTGATTCAATGCATTCCTCTAATCAACAAATAAAGAAACCTCTTGTATACTTGGAGAATGTGTCTCCAATGGCATGGGTGATTCAACTGCAACTCTTGGAGGTTCTGGCTGAATAGGCTCCTGCCGAACTGGCTCCTTCCTTCTTGATTCTGGACCTCGTGTGATTTGTTTCTTCCTGCTAGTGGTGGGTGTCCTGTGATCTCCCATCAAATTGTAAGTCAAAGCAATCGACCTACTCTTCAACCTGCTCACACACCTGTCAACCCATGCTCTGATGAATGTCAAGACCGGAATAGAAAGTGTGTCCAAGTCAGCAACCTCTGGTTCTGACCAATCCGGGAGTGGAAGTGGAGTATCTCTCACTGCTGCATAATCTGGATGGACAACGTCCATATCCTCATTCACCTAGTCTGGAACCGGAACAAATTCACACTCCCTGATCATGTTAACTGGCAATCGAGAGAACATTCTTTTCCTGACTTTAACCTCGTCTGACACATCAGCCCAATAATCCTCAATATTTTCCTTGTGTTTAAATTCCTCTGACAGTACCTATTTGATGTTGTTATGCAAATCATAGTGTTGTCAGCTGGTGTGATATGAAAAGTGATAGAATTGAAGCTCACTCTCGGCCTCTCTGGCTACCTGGAATGAAGGACACACTTCATCTGAATTGTCCATGACAATCGGGAAGTCAACACCTCACTTCTTCCTCTTCTGAATCTTATCGTAGGCAACCAATTGCCTAGATATCTCTAACATCAACATTTTGTTGGTTGGGTACTTAGGCAGCCTATATGGATAAGACGAAAAACCTTGCAGCCTTATGTAAGAAAACTTTGGAAACTGTATAAACCAGCACCCATACCTTTCAATCAATTCCTGGGCCTCTCTTGAGATCCTGTGATGCATCCGCTCCTGAAGCAATCTCGTGATGTGCATGGTGAAGGCTTCATTGACACGCTTGTAATAGGTAGTACTTGTCAAATGCAACTGCGGACAAGCCTCATGGATTTTAAACTGGTGAGAGCCACAACCAACAGGTTCCTTGTATGAAATCCCTCTATACTTCGTCATATGGGCCAGCAGGTAAATGATGTAGGAACTCATATAGAATGTCTTCGTTCTTCTTAAGCTCAGGAGCTGCTCGTGCAAATTGTGTAATGAGCCTTGCTCAAACTGACTACAATTTGCTCCAATTTGCAGACTTGTAATTTCTTCAAACACTTTGTATGCAATGTGTAATGTAACGGATATGTTGTTTCAGTTTGCAAGATGAAATGCCAAATGATTTTGAATGCTTAAACTAACTTCTACCACTACTATGCACGCTTCTAATTGTAATACAATGGTTCTTTGCAATTTAGAATGCATTCAAATGAGAAACTAAATGAAAGTATTGCATCTACAGCCTATAAGCATTTTTCCATACAATTGTCATGTATCCTCATTCAAGATCAAAAGCTAATACAATGAAGTCAACTGCTTATTCATCCTTAACTACAAAATGGAAGACTAATGCAATGCCTTATAGAATGGCCAAGACTCTTGGCACTTATTGACTATCATAAACAAATCTGATGTAACTCACCTACAGCCGTACCAACTACTTTGCATAAATACTGAGAATAAACATGAATTTAAGCAAGGGAACCTGGTTCTTCGAAGTCGCCCTTTGACCACCAATGGAGGAACAAGCATAGTCTTGGAAAATGAAGATCATACATCAACAATATGAACTTTTGAAGTGATCGCCCCTGTTCTGGTAATGATGCAAAAATTAAATAATCTCCAGCTGTTATGTATTCCAAAATACAACCAACTTCGTCCTATAATCCTCCTATGTAGTGCGTCCAAGGTGGAAGACCAAACCAAACCAAGATGAATAGATTCCAAGCAAAATCGTGGCACCTTCAAGAGGGAAATGATGGCAGATAACAAAATCTAGAAATGAACGTTACCTAAACAATGATGCTCGCTTCTCCTTGATAGTAATTGATTAGCTTCCAGAAATGCAGCGCCCTCCCTTCTCTCCAACTAACCAAGACTTCTGAAATTTTATAGACTTTCTAAAGGCTTCAACATGAAAATCGAATTCCCTTAGTATGCCATCCCTGCTGCTGATCTGAAATTAATATAAAATAATTGGCAGCCTTTGGACCATCTCTCAAGCATCAAAAATCGTCCTTACAACCTGTTGATGTGTTTTTCGTGACCGCACCAACGCAGAATAAAGTCGCCAACGGCTTCCCTATTCTCTCTTGATCAAAGTATTCCGCATGCTAAGATTGCAAGAAAGTTCATGCGTTCAACTCCAAGGTTCTTTCAGTGAATAGGCTCAGTTTGGCTCGATGTGATTTCTTTGGTATTTCAAGGGGACTTACGGAATTGTTCGACAGCGGAGAAAGGAATTCAAATGCTCGAAAGATTTGTCGATGAAGTGCGGGTTTCCTATTCTAATCAGAAAGTACTGAATTGAAATGATGCAGGTTTAGAGAGTTTAAATATATTCTAAGGTGTGAGATATGGGCTCAACTTCAGCAAACTTCTAACCGGACTTCGCTTTGCCTCGCATCGGACAGCTTCCACGGAGTCGGTGCAATCTTCTAGGGAGATGACTAAAGATGTTCAAACCACCACTTGACATAAAAGATACCATCACAACGACGCATACCATTATTCAAACTGTGATTGAAGTTAAGTACATGATATTCCAGTTGACCACACAAGGCGCATTCACCATCAGCAAATACACTAGTGGTATGGATAGACGAAGTTGCTTAGATCAAACACCACATTCCACAATTAACATCTACTTGCATGAAAATGAAATTTATGCTACTCTACGCTACTTGAAGTAGAAGGATGAAGAAACCTCGCTAGCTATCCACAACAAAGATGAATTTCACCATCAATGAAAGATCTTTTATTATGAAAGTTTTACACGACAATTTCTTACAAAAGTTTTCAAAGGAAAACTTTCCTTCTCCTCCAACTACACTATCAATCTACTTCTAAGTTATTTCTCTATTCTAACTTCTACTCTAATTCTACTGTCTCATGCTAAGCTCTACTCTACTGAAGGTACAAATGAGGGGGACTCCCCCTTTATATAGTTGGCCAAGTCCAACGGACGGCTCAGATTACAATCGGCTGGATGGCCCAGATCGTGCCACCTCAGCCCTAAACATGATTTGCCCTAAAAACCGCCACAAAGGAGAGTGGGGTAATAAATGCGCCATTAACGGCCACCACCCTTCTAGAAGATTCCCATCTACAGACGCGTTCACACTGTTCTTGATTTTCTCGCTCAGCCAATTCTATTGATCACTTGGAGGAGGGTAAAAGAGTCTTTAAGATTGCCACCTCAGATAATAGACTTTGATAGAATTTGGAGTTTGACTGCTCTTGATCTTCTTCTTGATGTTGTTCCTCAATCTTGCTCAAACTTCCACTCTTTTCACCATCTTGAGTTTTGAAAACGCCCCTTTTTTGTCGATAAGTCTCAACACTTAGCCATTTTTCGCAACTTTCTTCCTTCGTGATTTATCATCTTGAACTACTTGCTTCAAATCACTACCTGGTCTCGACGTTCCTCCTGCGAAACAAGCAAGGAGAAGAGCATTAGAACACTTCATAATATAAATTCGACTTACTTACCAAGATTTTCACACTCTAACTTCCAAGCGTTCATCGTTTTCACTAGCCAGCTTCGCGTTCAAACTCTTCATGCCTTAGCCAATTTGCCAACCCATCTTGCATTCTGCTTGGCGTACTTCACTTTGATATTTCGTTCAACTCTGGTTCGAGAAGAAACTCTTTCATCCGGAATTTGATCAAAAATTACCTAGGCGATCATTTTCAAATTTATCTGCCGAGGCATTTTATCATTTATCCCTTGCCTTAGAAAAATTTCAAATTTCCCTTAGGAAATTCATCAACCCAGCGCCCATCAAAAATATTCACCCTGAAGGCCTTGACAAAGTGTAGAAGACTTCAAAATCCATTCCTGATCGACAATCATCAATACCCAGAAGAAAATTTCCTTCAGAACGCGCCAGACCCATGGGTGCCCAACGAACGGGTTCATTTAATTTTCTGAATTTTGAACCTTAGAAAAATAATTTTCATCAAATTTAATCCATTTCATCATCTACGAACATTTCTTTTCGCTTTGTCTTGAAAATATTTTATCGTTCCTGCACCGCTAACATCTTCTGACTTCTTTACTTAACAATTTATCCTTGCTTCAGGAAAATTTCATCTCCTCCCAGACTTAGGCGTGATTTTCCTAAGGAAGAAAATATTCGTGCCTTAGAGAAATTATTTAGCACATTATGCACTTGCCTTAGCCTTAGAAAATTTTAATTTCACCTTCAATTCATTCGCTAGTGGTGAAGAAATTCACTTTTAAGGCCCATTGCCTTGGGCGCATTTTATACTTCATGAGGAATACATTTTCCTAAATTCCCATGCCTAGCACATTTAAATTCCCACGCCTAGCATTATTTACCATCTTTACTCCCAACGCCTAGGGAATATTTATCTCCCCCTTTACTTTGCCTGGGCGCAAATTAGATGGGGAGCATCCAGTTAATGCCTTGGGCGCATATGAGCTATGGAGCTTAGAGGCGCAAATCACATATTGTGCTTTTATTTTAATACTCAGGCGGACTTGCAGAGGAGGGCGCATTTCATATACCAAGCTTTTAATTTAGCACTTAGGAAAAATTACGAATCTCTAGCTTGAGGGCGCAAATGGTAGGAGTAGCTTTCAATTTATAACACTAAGGAACTTTATGCCACTTCATTCCTCATGTGCGCATTTGAAGCTTTATGCTTTCAGTTTCTTACTTCGAAAACTTCCAAATCTCATCTCCTTAAGGCGCATTTCTATCTTTCTCCTTCAAGGCACATACAGACGGTGGAGCCATGAGTTTCAGACACTTAAATTGTTCCAAACCACCCTTCTTCCTAAGGCGCATTTGATCAACATCCCAGGGCGCATTCCACAATTTCTTCCATACCAAGGCGCATATAGCACTTTGAGGTTCCAATTTGAAGACTTAGCCAGATCAAAATTATTTTAGAAAATCTCAAGCTTTTCTGAAGGCGTGGCTGTAATGTTTGACTTCAGATCTGAAGCGCTTTCTCTAAAAAAAAATTTCGAGTTCTCCTCTTCTCTCCCAGGTGCAAATTGCATACAGAGCTTCAAATTGGGGGCGCATATCATCAGACCCTCTTTCAAATTTCCAGTTTTAGACAAATTTCGTTCTCTATCATTCTTTTTGAAGGCGCATTTGCCATGGCAGACCTCTAATTTTATTACTGGCGCAAATCTCATCCTGTGCTTTGAGTTTTTTTTTTTTTTTATCGCCTTAGCCATTTTTGAAATCTTTCATGCACTCCAAGCTTCTTGGGCGCAAATATAAGGGTCAACTTTCAATTGGGGCGCATTCTAGCAACAGAGCCTTCACTTTACACCCTGGGCGCATATGATAGAGTGAACTTTCAATTTCAACACTTGGACAATTTTATACCTCCATGCTAGACAAGGGCGCATTTGCAAGGGTCAGCTTTCATTTTGTGACTCTGAGCTCAGGGGCGCATTTTAGTCATGGGACTTTCAATTTAAATGCCTTAGATAAATTTTTGAGTTTCAATCTCCTCACTAGGCGCAAATAGGAAGTCACGTTTCCACTTTATATCTCGGGCACAAATAACCATGTCTTCTTTTAATTTTCAATACTTAAAACCTTTTCACTTATTAGCCCATGGAGGGCGCATTTGGAGCATCATACTCCAAATTTAAAACACTTAAACTTTAAATCGCCCTCTTCTCAAGCCAAGGGCGCATTTTGGGGTGGGAACTTTCAATTTTCATACTTAGAAAAAATTTATGCCTCTTTGATGCCTGGGGCGCATTTCACATGGCTTACTTCAAATTTTATGCCTTAGAACATTTCTTGGTCCTCTCCTCCAGCCTGGGCGCAAATGGAGGGGTCTCCCTCAAATTTCACAGAGTTAGAAAATTTTCCAAACTCCTTTCACTTCAAGGGCGCATCTAGAGGGTCCTTCTTCAAATTTTCTATACTTTGAAAAATTTTCAATGCCACTTTCCCTCCAAGGGCGCATTTAGGCCCCTCTACTTCCAATTTTTGTCAATACTTGGAGAATTTTCAACTACCCTTCTTCCTAAGGCGCATTTTAGCATGTCTACTTCCACTTTGGGTGCCTTAGAAAATTTTTGGTGCCTCCTCTTCTTCAAGGCGCATTTGCCTAGGCTAGCTTCTAGTTTTCAACACTTAGTCAATTCCTAAGCCATCCCTCTCAACTTGGGCGCATTTCACCCCTCGTGCTTCAAGCTTCGAGCACTTAGAAAATTTTCCTATCACCTCCTTCCTATTCGGGTTCTCCATTGGCGTAGTCAAGGGAGTTCCACCTCAATTGCATCTTGAGGTGTGCTCATCAGTTTGTGTTCATCCCACATACACGAGATTTGACTATCATTGAAGAGACAGAGAAATGGGTTGAATAAGGGGTGTTTAGGTTCACTCGAGTGCAATACATTTCCAACTTCAAGTGATGAGTCCAAGTTTCTTACTTTTCCCTTTCCAGTAGATTGTTTTCAGAAGCAGGCTTTTGAGTTTTGGACTCTAGGGGGTATTAGAGTGGCACAGCAGAAATCAAGCAATGTTGAGGGTGATGGACTTCCAGGTATGACATTTGAGGCATACCAATGCAGTACTTGGAGTTGGCGTGATGGAGTTGATTTACAGAGTTGGCATCCAAGAATTCCATTATTGGTTGGTTGGTTTTATTGGTTGAAAAAAATTGATAGCCTCTTGGGTTCCAGTAGCATATAGAGTTTATGGGATTGCATATGTTGCAAGATCACTTGGAATCCAAGTGGTTGGTGAACAGGTGTTGTGGTAGTTGAGTTGGTTTGGCAATTGCAGATTGCTTGAGGGAAAGCAATCTCTGAGTTGATTAAGTTGTCCAAAATTAATAATATATCAAAAGGATAGCTTAATTGATTATTTTAATTAAATAAAGTGAAGATATTAAATTAATTATTTATAAAGTTATTCCAATAAATTAATATCAAAAGGATGACTTTATATTTAATTTATTTAATAAAGTGACTAAATAAAATAATAAATCATAAAGTCACTAAAAGGAATAAAATAATATTTTATTCTAGAAGTTTCTTGGAGGTGAATAAGAATTCTAGTTGATTGCAAGCCATTTTGATCATGACTTGGATTATTTCTATTTCTCATACCTACAAGGTAGAAGTTGAGGCTTTCATTCCCTGAGGGTTTGAAGACTCTAAAGTACCAGGTTCAATTGTGAAAGATCAACCCTAGCTAGAAAGTTGAGAAATCCATCCAAGGTTTCTACTTTGTGCTTCATTGAATAATTTATCAATCGCAACAGCTATTGTATTATTGCAATTTTGAGTACTAGTTGTTTAGGGGCAATAGCTGAAGTATTATTGCATCTTATTGAGAAGTTTGTTGAGTTGCAATAGTTGAGGTATTGTTGCAAATATCATTTCATTTGGCACAGCAGCTGATGTATTACTGTGTTTCAATCAAAGGAATTATTGAAGGTCATTTTCAGTTTGTTAGGGCATCGATTTGAAGAACACTTTTAGTTGTTGGCATCGACTATTGAACATCATTGGATATCATTGTTTGGTGGGACGATTTAGCAAGAAGACAATCAGATTTATTTGGTCACTTCTAAAGGAGGTTGTAGCCTATTGAGACCACGATTTGGAAAACATGAATTTATATAGGATTGTGGACTGTCTAGAAGGAGTTTGCAGCACTTAAGGGGTATCATTTGGCATCTCCCATTGTGAGGAAAAATCGTGGAAGACCATATTCAAAAATCGCAGCAATATAGGAGTAGAATCGTGGCATATTGGAGGCATGTATTTAGAGCACACCATCAAGGACATTGATCAACCAGCTGCCATCAGTTTTCAAGTTCCTCATTTGCATTTTATTATCATCTAGGTTGACTATACTGTATTGTATTGATCGCTGGCTTATAGGGGTTGTAGTTGCATGAATATTTGTATTGGAATTCATTCATGATTCAATGTAAGCCAAGAGTCTTGGCAGTTACACTCAGTTTGTAATCAGCAGATTGTAATAAGTCTATACATTCAATAAAGGAGGAATAAGGTTGCACTACAAGTGTTTGTCAAATTGTCATTGTTGTAGCTTTCATTTCAGTTCATTAGTTTGCATGACAAATGTTTGTGATAATGTCAATGGAGCTGTAGGTGCATTTCTCATGTCATTTCTGTCATATTCATTCATTGAAAGGTTGCATATAGCTGTAGCATTGCATTCTCTTCATTTCAGTGTTTTAGATTATCTCTTTCAAGTTACTTCGGCATTTTCAAACATCAAAACAAAACCAAAAACTTTAAAAACAAACTATAACCGCAAGTTTAGACTTCACATGCCAAGTGTTTGACAATATTCCTTGGAGTTTAAATCAGCAAAACAGGGTCAGATTTTTAAGGGATATTGCATATAGCAAAGAAGTGAGTATACTACGTCAACTGATCCACCACGACATAGACACAATCTCTCCCATGCACCTTGGGTAGACCAGTGATAAAGTCCATGAAAATACTCTCCCACTTGTTGTGACGTTTTTCACACATCGCCCCATTGCAAATGGGGACCCCCCTAATTTTGGCTTTGCTTTTGGTTGATGTTGGTTTGTTTTTGCTGTTGTCTCTCTCTCGTTCTGTCTATCCTTCTAGGATGGGCCCGCCGTTGAACCTTAGCGTAAAATTGACCAAGTCTGAAAATTAGGGTTTCATCTTTCCTGGTCAGTCCGAGGTCGAATAAAGTGAATAGATTGAAAATTGAGACTAACAATGTTGTCAGCATGTTTCCAGCAGGCTCCCAGCAGATTTCCATCGAATTCCGAGGTACTTACTATTTTTAGTAAGTCTGCAATTACAAGCAATTTGTCAGCATTTCTGAGATTCCGACAGTCACACTGCATTCAGAGCACATCAGACTACTCGTATGCAAAATTTGAGTGAAAACAGGCAACTTACAATTGTCAGCATTTCTGAGAGAAAATTGCAATTACAGGCAATTTGTCAGCATTTCTGAGATTCCGACAATCACACTGCATTCAGAGCACATCAGACTACTCGTATGCAAGATTATCGATGAGGAGTTGATTTTAATGTCTTCCATGCTTCGCTGCGGCCTTCAGGATGAGGATTTCAAGTGGGCATTGGGTTGATGAATTTTCCTAAGGGAAATTTGAAAAATTTTCTAAGGCAAGGTGAAGAAAAAGTGTTTTCAAGGTGAAATTCTCCAGACGATGAATTTGAAAGGAATTGCCTAGGTGAATTTGCTCAAATTCTTCGTGGAGATAGTTTTCTTGAGCCAGAAATGCATAAAATCAAAGTTGTCAAGAGCTCTAGCAGGTGAAACGAGTTTCTTGAAGATGCAGTTGAAGATGATGCGCCCTTGAGGAAGATGGGTTGAAAATTTGGCTAAGGCATGAAGAATCATGAAGAAAGCAGAAGTTGGCTACTGGAGGCGATGAGCGCTTGGAAGATCAAAGCATGAAAATCCTGGTAAGTGAGTTAAGTTTACATTATGAAGTGTTCTAATGCTTCTCACCTTGCTTGTTTTGCAGGATGAGCGTGGAAGCCAGAGCACAATGACTTGAAGTGGTGAAGCACGATGATATTACAACCTTCGGAGGAAGATAAGGTTATAAGTTTCACATGAAGGAAGAAAAATTACGAGAAATTGGCTAAGTGTTAACTCAAGTGATAAAGAATGGAAGCTCGAGCAAAGTCGAAGAGCAACGTCAAGAAAGAAGATCGAGAATAGTGTGAACGCGCCTACAAATGGAATCTTCTAGAAGGGTGGTGGACATTATGGCTCATTTATTACCCCACTCCTCTTGGTGGCGGTTTTTAGGGCAAATCTTGTTTAGGGCTGAGGTGGCACAATCTGGGCCATCCAGCCGATTGTAATCTAAGTCGTCCGTTGGACTTGGCCAACTATAAAAGGGGGAGTCCCCCTCATTTGTATCTCATTAGATAGTAGACAGTAGAATTAGAGTAGGAGTCGGAGTAGAGAGACAACTAGGTGACAACTTAGAAGTAGCTTAGTATAGATTGATAGTGTAGTTTGAAGAAGAGGGAAAGTTTTCCCTTTGAAAACTTTGTAAGAAATTGTTGTGAACACTCTCTCAATAAAAGAGATTTTCATTGATGGTGAATTTCGTCTTTGTTGTGAGTAGCTAGCAAGGTTTCTTCGTCCTTCCGATTCAAATGGTAGCGTAAAATAGTTTAAAGTAGTATAATTTTCATTCCATGCAAGTAGATGTTAGCTGTGGAATGTGGTGTTTGATCTAAGCAACTTCGTCTATCCATGCCACTAGTGTATTTGCTGATGGTGAATGCGCCTTGTGTGGTCAACTGGAATATCATGTACTTAACTTCAATCATAGTTTGAATAATGGTATGCGTCGTTGTGATGGTATCTTTATGTCAAGTGGTGGTTTAAACATCTTTAGTTATCTCCCTTGAAGATTGCACCGACTCCGTGGAGGCTGTCCGAAGCGAGGCAAAGCAGAGTTTGGTTGAAGTTTGCTGAAGTTGAGCTCCATATCCCACGCCTTAGAATAGATTTAGACTCTCTTAACCTTACCCCATTTCAATTCAGTACTTTCTGGTTAGAATAGGAAAACCCGCGCTTCATAGATAAATCTTTCGAGCATTTGAATTCCTTTCTCCACTGCTGAACAATTCCGTAAGTCCCCTTGAAATACCAGCAAATCACATCGAGCCAACTGAGCCTATTCGCACTGAAAGAACCTTGGAGTTGAACGCATGAACTTTCTTGCAATCTTAGCATGTGAAACACTTTGATCAAGAGAGAATAGGGTAGCCGTTGGCGACTTTATTCTGCGTTGGTGCGGTCACGAAAAAACACATCAACACCACTTCCCCTTTGGAATGGGAAAGGCTGCAATAACCCTACTAGCTGTGAAAGCTTGGACTTGTTCTACTGAAAAGTCTCACACTCTCTGACATGTCTCAAGACATCCTCCTTGAGGCCCTTCCATGAGAACCTCTCCCTCACCTACCTATATGTCTTGAAGTAGCCCTAATGGCCTGCTAGAGGAGTGTCATGTGAAGCCTGCAATATCTTCTCCTTCAATTTAGATTATGGCACCAAGTAGATCCTATCCTTGTAGAAAATCACATCATCTACTACTCAATACCTATCATCCTAGATCAACCCATCCATCACTTCACAAAAAAACTTATTCTTGGAGTATTCCACCAATAAGAGGGATTTCCAATCTGCGGAAATCACAGAAAGTATGCAAGCTAAAGGTGTGATGTCCCCTTCTTAGTAGCTGTCAGGGATCACTTATCCTTTTATTCCCGAGGCTAATGCCGAGTTGAGGGAATCATTTATTTAATTAATTGATATTTTCCCAAGTTTTAAATTAATTCAGAGGGGTGATATTGAGTAATTAATTAAATCTCATCATAAGGTGGCTTAATTAATGTTTTTGAAGTGACTTGTGAAATGTTTGGAATATTACTTTGTAAAAGTCACTAATGTTTTGAATCATAAAAATTAAAGAAAAAAGTAACTTATGAAATAGTTGGAATATTATTTTATAATAAAAAAAGAGTCACTTATATTTTGAAGTGAAAAATACAAAAGGAAAAAGAAGGAAGGATTCGACATTAATTTTGAATACATATTTTTCACGGAAAGGTATCTGGTCGAACTCTTTGGATGAGAGGTGAGAAACCCTATCAATCATGGTTTTGAGTGTGAGAGATCACTCCTAGCTGTGAAATCAAACAACTTGGAATGAGAAAAGCTGCAAACAGATTTCTGCGAGTTTCAGGTTCTAAGGTTTTGTTTCATCTTGGGACGGATTTTAAAAGACTGTTTGTTTCTTTTGGCTGAGTTTCTTCATCGAGAAACCCTAGGCGCTCTTATTGCAAACATTTAACATCATACCTGGGGCATTTTTAGCAGAAGATGGGCAGAGAAATGGAGAAAACGTGTTTATGAGTGAGGACATGTTGTGTGTGAAGAATGTGTTTTACTTTTGGCTTCAAAGCTGGGTCGTTTTTGTTGCTGGGTTCCTTGGGAGGTGACATGTGAAGATAGTCAGGTTGGGCGCACCAAAGAGTCAAAGAAACAAGTGCCAACATGAAGAAATCAGTTGCTGCAACTCATTCTAGGCCATTTTGAGCCAATTCTTTCAATGTTCTATGTGCTACAAAATACTCAACCAGGTCTGGGCGCTTTATGTTTATACTTTGTGTAGTTGTGATGATAGTAAAATATCTCCCTTTAATATAGTGTCACTGTTATCTTTGATATCTGGGTCTATTGGGTGCAGTATGTCAGGGTTTGAAAACTCAAGAAAATTGTTCTTGAACTGTTGTTACAGTCAACATATTATCCCTCCTTCATATTAGCAAATCCATTGGATCCTTGGTTCAGAATGAACCTTTAATTGCTGTTTATAGACTCAGAAAGTGGCATGGTAAATCTACTGTTACAGCTTGACAGTATCCCTGAGGACTTATTGTTGTTATGTGAGCCTTGTCATAAGAACTCATAAGATGGCACTATCATTGATTGATAAAAAAAAGAAGATTGTTGTCCCAATGATCTGCTGCAATACTCTGTGTGGAACCTATTTCAATCTGCACTTAAATACTATAGGCCTCACCATTAACTTCATGTTTATAACAGCCTTGTCATAGTCACAATCATGTACAGAAAATTATTGTAAAGTTAGAAATACCAGTCTGTATTATTTTTTATCAAAGATGTTAGATTCATTGCTTTGAAATACAGTTGAAAGCATGAAGTCATGAATCGTATCATTTTTCATGTAAGCTATTTTTTGATTATCCATAATTGTATGAAATGACTCCATTTACGTGACAAAGCAAATCAAATCACAACTAAAGAAAAACGCAAAAAAATCATACACAATAAGTCAGAACCTTGACAGAAGGCCTCATAGAAAGAGCATCTGCAACAATGTTCTTTTTCCCCTTCACATACTCTATATGGAAGTCATATGCCTATATCCTGTTAACCCACTTTTGTTGCCTCTCATTCAAATCCCTCTGCTCCAAGAAGTATTTGAAACTATTGTGGTCGGTCCTCACCACAAACTTCCCTCCAACTAGATACTGTCTAAATTTCACCAAAGCATGCATATTGGCAAGCATCTCCTTATCATAGATGGAGTATAGTCTCTCTAGTCCCCTCAGCTTGCGGCTCTCAAAAGCTATGGGGTGTTAGTTCTACATCAACACTACTCCAATACCCTCACCCAAGGCATCACACTCAAGGACAAAAGGCTATGTGAAATCTGGAAGTGTCAAGACTGGACAACTACTCGTCACCTCCTTGAGCTTATCAAAAGCTCGTTGTTCCTCCTCTAATCAACTGAATGCACCTCTCTTAGTCAAATCTCTCAAGGGTGCTCCCAACTGTGAGAATCCCCTCATAAACTATCTGTAGTAACTACACAATCCAAAGAAGCCTCACAACTCTGTGAGTGTCCAAGGTGGTGACCAATCCAGTATTGCTTGTATCTTCTCCTGATTAACCTGTACACCCTGTGCACTAATCACATGCCCCAAGTAGAGTATCTCTCTAAGGCCAAATTCACATTTCAAGGCCTTAGCGTATAATGGCTGCTCTCCCATAATAGTCAAAATCTCATCCAATTGACTCAAATGGTCCTCCCAAGTCTTACTCTAAATGAGAAAGTCATCAAAGAATACTAGGAGAAACTTACGCAACTGCTTGTTGAAGAAATAATTCATACAAGACTAGAATGTTGCAGGTGCATTAGTCAATCCAAATGGCATCACCAAAAACTCATAATGTCCATAGTGACATCTGAATGTGGTCTTATGAATGTCCTACTCTCGAACCCTAATCTGGTGGTACCCTAAACGGAGATCTATCTTAGAGAAATAAACTGCACCATGTAACTCATCCAAGAGTTCATCAATCCTGGGTATTGGGTATCTGTTTTTGATGGTTTTCTTATTGAAAGCTCTAAAATCAATACACATCCACATCCTCTCATCCTTCTTCTTAGCCAACACCATTGAAGAAGCAAAGGGACTAGAACTTGGTCTGATATGTCCCATCTGAAGCAAATTTTTGATTCCTTTCTCAATCTCATCCTTAAATTTCTTAGGATGACAATAGGGGGTAGTGATGAGTGGCTTGCCCCCCTCCTCCAACTCAATAGTGTGCTAAAACCTGTGATCAGGTGATCTCCCTAGAGGAATCTCTCCAAATACCTTGTCATGCTTCCTCAACAACTCCTGCATATCAATGTGATATGGCTGTCCTAAATCTGGAGTCTCCTTGCTTGTGATCAAGCACTCTGCTACCCATGTTGTATCACCATGCCTGAAAATACTCTCCATGTGTTTGGCTAACACCATTTTGGGTGCTCCAATCGACATACCCCTAAGCACCACTCTCTTGCCATCTTGTTGGCATAACAATTAGCACCTCCGGAGTGCGAGTTGGTACGAAAAGCTATGCACACTGCATAATGAGTACTCTTCAAATTAGGAGGTGAAGGTCCCTCTTTAGTGTTGATTTTCATGAAAAAGTAAAGTAATATAAATCCTATCTTTTTGTCTTAGTTGGAAGAGGCACAAGGTTAAGAAAAACCATGAACATTGTAGCTAAGGATTTTTTGGTTTCACAGATCTCTAAATAAAACTAAACTAAAGCTTTAATCTATCCAATCTCCTCAAGAAAACAGAGCATGGGGAAAAAGGAGTAGGTATGTTCTATACGATAAACTTTAGGTACAAATTCACAACGTGAACGCAAGGTGGCACAACTATTTGCTTGGCTAGGAAGAAGTTTATTGGAAAAAAACAAATATATGATAAACTGAGTACAACTTCACAACATGAAGGCAAGGTGGCGCAACAATTTGCTTGGCTGAATAGGTTTATTAACACACACATTAAATGATAAGCTTTAGGTATAGATTCACAACATGAGGGAAAGGTGGCTCGACAATTTGCTCATCTAAATAGGCTTATTAGAAACAAAACATAGAATAGACAACTAGGACAGAAAATTGCATTGACGAAACACTCATAGAATAAACGATCAAACTAGCCACTATATTTAACTAAGATAAACAAATACCATAACAATAAAATTCAAGCAAGATGGCACAGCCATTTATTATCACAATAAAAGCTCGTGAATAGATACAGAACATCAATATTACAGGCAAGGTAGGTGCAGCATATATTACTATCTCATGCAAAAGTTAATTACAAATGAGCAAAGGGCTATTATTTATAGACATCAAAGGTGTAGGGAACCCTAAAATAACCTTGAATCAACTACAATCTTGCAAGCATGCAAGATTTTATTGCTAAACTCTAAATAAAGAAAGTTATACAATCAACTAGAAAACTACCATCAGTTAATTGAAACAAGACAAATCTAAATGGACATGTGCAAGCATGCACATCCATATTGAAATGAAAAATCCAAATGTATATAGATGATTCCAAGACAGACATGGCATCAAATGCGGAACAACGAGTTAACTCGAAAAGAGGCATCGAGTTAACTGTTGTGTCTGATGTCTATCCTGAAAGGTGGGATCTGGAGTTCACTGGCCGTGATCTCGAGCAAGTAACCCCTCCACGAGGTTGTTGACTACATCACCATCTAAAGGTCATCACATGTCTCAACTGTCAATTCACTGATTGTCAGCAACTCAAGCAATCTTGGAAAACTCTGCACACTTAAACTTACATTTCATTCATTGGTAACTCTCATGGCTCCATAACTGAAGTGATGGCCACTGTTTCTTCTGCAACTTTATGCTTCTGACACTTCTCACGTTTTTTCTATGAAAAAGTGTTGCATGATGAAACCGCAAAGTTTGACTGCAAACAATCTAGTTGTGAGATGCACATGAACTTACTGCACACACAAAATTCCATTAGTATCAACCCTCCAAACCGGCCTTGAAAGACAATCAACTCTACGAGGCCTGAAACTATGTGGACTTGAGTGATGCTCGATACAAATCCGTGTTAGCTTCTCTGATAAAATCATGAATTAAGACTAACTTGGTCTTGAATTCAGTCTGTGTGAATTGCAATCTAAAAACCTCACCTGTTGGTTGTGTTGTGACCTTTTCACACATCACCACATTGCAAATGGGGACCCCCAGTAGTTTGCTAGTTTTTAGGGTTTGCTCTCGCGCAACGGTTTCATGAGGTCACTACTTTGAGAGTTTCAAGTCAGTATTTTTGAGAGTCATCCGAGCCAAGTTGATAATCCATGCCTAAATCAGTGCCTAAACATCACAGAAATGCTCAGAAGGTCCAGGAGACGAGGATCGCCTGTGCTTTCGGCCAATTCTAACACTTACTACTTTTTAGGGAATTTGCCTTTTTGCTTTTTCGCTTTTCATTTTTGGCATTTTTGGACCAAACGGGGTTCCCTATTTTTTAGGGATTTTGCTTTTTCTATTTTTAGAATGTCAACCCTGGTCAACGTTTCCATCTTTAGAAACAAATATCAACCAAAAAATCAAAAAATAATTGAAAAATCAAAGTGAAAATTGAAAAATCAAGCAAAAAAATCAAGAAAAGCATGGAAAAACAAGGGAAAAATCTGGAAAAATCAGTTGAAAATCATCACAAAAATCAAGCAAAAAAATCAACTAAAGGCATGAAATTCATAGAGAAATGTGCTTAAGTCTGAAGAAATTCGCCCTTGCCATAGAAGGAGAATGTCAAGTCATTAAGGAAGTCCGCCCTTAATTTGAGGGACATGGCATGAGAGCAAGGAAGTTTTCCCTTGCCATAGAAGAAGAATGTCAAGTCATTAAGGAAGTCCATCCTTAATTTGAGGGACATGGCATGAGAGTAAGGAAGTCCGCCCTTGCCATAGAGGAAAGATGGCAAGAATTCTTGGAAGTCCGCCCTCAAATGGCAAGGACCTCTTGAAGTCGGCCCCAGCATAATGATAAAATGGCTAAGGCACAAGGAAGTCCACCCTTGACTTGGCATGCCTTCTCCAAAGTCTGCCCAAGCCTTGGCAAGACATTTGTGAAGTCCGCCTAGCATGAGAAGAGGGAAAATTGAAATTTTGGCTAAGTATTTGATGCCTTGGAAGGAAAAAATTTGAAATTTGTCTAAGTATGGAGGCCTAAGAAGAGGGAAATTGTGAATTTTGGCTAAGTATGAGAAGAAAGGAAAGTGTCAAGGAAGATGAAAAGTTTGCCATGCCTTGATGGAAGGTGGAATAAAGTTGTTGAAGTCCACCTAGGCCATGGAAAGAATTTGATGAAGTTCACCTAGCATAAGGGAGAAGAAATTGAAATTTCGCCTAAGTATGGATGCCTAGGAAAAAAACTTATGGAGTTGGCTAAGTGCCTAAAGGAAAATGCATATGGAAAAGAAGTTAAAAAATCCACCCTAAGCCAAAAGGTTCAAAATTTGTCTAGGTATTATGGATTTTTTCCTAAAACAGACATCCAAACACATACTTTTCCTAGGGAAAATCATCCAAGTAAGAGAAAATTTGATTTCGGCATGAGAAAATGTGATTGGCACAATTTGAAGTCTGCCATGGCAGAAGGAAATGAGTAAGATGGCCAAAATTTCAACTTGGCTAGACGAAAATTGAAATAACTTGGAAAATAAATATTTAGCCAAGGAAAAAAAATTAAAACAGCCATGGGTCAAAAACAAATGGGTTGGAAATAAATTAAATATTTTAACATTTTAATAATTTATTTCCAACACTTAGAAATATAAAATGCCTCGGACAAAAATAAAATTTGCCTGAGATGTATTGGAAGAAAACAAATTACGCCGAAAAAGAGAAAATACATGAGCAAAATTAAATTCACCATGAAATATATCTTGGAAAAATCGAATTTAATTGGACATATAATATTTTTTTCAAAATTTCGAAAATCAAAGATAAACATCTAGCAAAAAATCGAATTTTGGAAAATCAAAGAGATTTGCCTGGATAAGCTCGCCATGGATTTTTTTTGAAAAAGAATGGAAACTTGCCTGTTTGAAGAGGAGAAAACAAATCAAAATCTAGAGAAAAAGATGCAGTTGCTAAAACAAATCGAATTCTTCAGCATTATAATGAGTTTCAGCAACCCATTTTTCACATACTCAGTTGAAGAGAAGTTAATCTCTCAAAATTGTAAGAAAGTTGAGACAAGATCAATTCTTCTACACGCAAGATTGATTTTCTCAGAAGAAGGAATAATTTTATTGCTGAAGAAGTAATTTTTTAAAAGGAGTGAAGAATTTCTTGGCTGAAAGTCAAACTTCTCAGCAAGATTGGCGTACTTAGTCATTTGATTTTTCAATTCAATTCTAAAAATTTGAATCTGATTTGCAGCTAGAAGATTTTTCCTGAGGTTTGGAGTTTGATTGGATAAATTCATCAATTCTCCTTCTGTCTTTTTCATTCTGGCTAAGTTTTAGCTAAATTTCAATCAAATTCATTTACTTTCAGCTTGCTTTTTTTGCAGAAATTTTATATTTTAATAAGATGAAAATAAAATATTTGAATACAAGGCACGGGAATTAATTATATTTTAAAGTCTCCATATTAATGTTAGTATTTTTACCAGGTTAATGACCATGGTAGGAGAAGCATCAAAGAAGGTGCCGATGAAGTTCACCAGTAAAGGGGTATAGCAAGAGTCAAAGATAAATTCCAAATGCAAAAATGTCGCAGACACTAATCTGGGACATGTAGACTTTGTGGAGTTCAAAAAGAGAGTATATGGACATGCTGGATTACCAACACCGATTGCCAGACGGATGGTAAGGAATGGAATTTTCCAAGCAGCTGCATTCCCACCTGCAATAGACTGTGCCGAGTTGATGGTAGAATATGCCATCCATTACAATGCTCAAGAAAGAAAAATTGTTGCACCTGATAGAAGGATTTTGGCCCACCTTGGTGAAGTGGCAATACAGTAGGCATTCGACATCCCAACACATCATCGAACCGTCTACAAAACCAAGGAGGATGCCAAGAGATTGTATGATAGCCAGTCCGAATTGTGCACCACAAATGTTAATAAGCCATGGTTGCAGAAGTCGAGACCATCCACAAAGAAGATTCCTAAGAAGCTGCGATGGATGGATTTTATTGAGGATTATGGGGATATCATTCTGATGTTGAATAGGATAGTCAACAATCCACAAGGTGTATATTTTGAGACATGGATGTATTATTTTATAGATGAAATCACTTTCGGCGTGAAGATGTTCAACTAGTCTCAAATGATAAGCAACAATCTTCACGAGCAGCTAACCAATTTGGAAAAGACCAAGTATTTTCATATGAGATCGTACATTATCTATTTGTTGGCTAGAACATACAAATACTCAGGACAGATTTGCAAAGGCAAAGTTGGCAATGGGGAGAATGAACTCAAGTCTTATGATTGCTACCTGCAACTTCAGCTAAGGGAGAAATCTCATTTCAGGCGGGTGCATGATGCTTTCCTAAGGTATATCACAAGAATACTTCAAGGAGGAACGCATCAAAGGCTGAGTCAGAAAGCAAAGAGCTTGATCAGTACATATGGATCCTGGTTTATCCAGTTTCCCAAGTTAACATTTGTTAGGTGAAATATTCCGAGCCAAATTTTTTTGATTTTTTAACAATTGCAGATTACAAATTACAAGCATACACCCGTTAAGGTTAGATGGATAAACCAAAACGTGCAAGGAAGCAACTCTAACCAGAATGGCGCCGATGATGGCGAACATTGGTCAGAGGATCTTCTAATCTAGATACAGAAAGGAACTCGACGTCAAGTAGGTGCTACCCAATCCAATGCGGAGTGAGGGGCGACCATATGACGGAGTGATTACAGAATCTAATGCTTGGAAGGAAATGCTGAAAGCTAAAAACTCTCAACACCCAGAATGTGCTTTCTAACCCAGAATGGGATAGTAGTGACCATAGGGCGGAGATCAAATAAACGAAGCAACTGCTGAAAGTAAAATGACTATTACAATCCGATAAAGCGAAGATCTATAATGCGGTCAGTACTACTGCCAGCTTACAAATTAAGAAATGAGATCTTGCTTAACAATATAAATCAGTATATAAGAGAGTTATGCAATATTCGAGAACTTATTCACAGGAAGTAAAGATCACAGAAACCACTAATGAAAGATCCAACCTTATTCTTCCAGCTTGGGTAGTCTGCCTTGAAGTCTTCACGTTGTTTGAAAGAAATGTCTTCACCAATCAATATAGAAGATGCAGATTTATCCAATCTGCTGTGACAGTCCTGCACTTTTCAACGCATTACCAGCAACACAGAAAACCTTGAAGTGCTCGAAACTTTCTCTATACTCATCCAAAATACTAAATACCAATTGCAAAACTCAACTAAGGTAGGGGCGCTCCAAAACAGATCATAAAACTGACTTAAACTGCAGAATATAATAAATGCACAATTCCCAAGGACTGACAAAAGGTACGGCCCAGCCTAGGGGCGATTTCTTATTTTAAAATTCAGATCAGCTTCAAAAAATCTGAAAACTTACAAACATGGGCGCTTGGCCAAAACAGAAGGAATGAGACACTACCCACAATCTATCTTTTTGTCTTTTTTGAGTTACAAGTAAAAATGCGAATCTGCTGTAGTAAACAAGCAATTCTAAGACATGGCTAATATGCAGAACAGAAATCTAATATGCAATATGCAGATTACAACTCACAATAATCAATGATCACAAACTAGACTAAGAATCATCACTAGTCGTTGTCTTACAAACGAGAAGAGATGCCAATGCTAGGAGGCCTTCATTCCTCGAAGCGGTTCCAGAGCCAATCCGGCAGCATAACAGTGTATTTTCCAAAGATGATCAAATGATGCACCAAGACTCCCTTTTATAATTCTTCCGTTGACTTCACAAAACCCTAAAATGAGCTTTTAGGTCAAAATCTCTAATCTCCTCAAGAGGGCATACTTTCTCTTCAAAGCTCCAGATTTGACACTTTAATTAAATATCAAACTTTGAATTATGCGCCCCTCATAATCTTGCTTTGACTTAGAAAATAATTAAAACATTTCTTAATGAGGGCGCCACCCTCAAGACCCACTTTTTAAAACGACATTAAGTCATTAAATCTAAGCCAAGGGGTCAACGTTAAAATATAACATTTAAACATGACTTTTTAATTTAAATGACTTAACTTATTTCTCCGAGAGTGCCCTGAAGCCAATACTGATGAAGTCAACTGATCAATCTGAAGCCGGGAGTCAACCAACCTGAGCTCATCTGGAAAGCTGTCACAAATAGAATTTACTAAAAATAGTAAATTCCAAAAAGTACTCTGAATGCTTGAGACGAACATACCACTGCGAAGCCCTCTGAAAACCCAAAAGGAATCCGCCATTAAAACAACCATCTCAGAGCAATGACCTCCTCAAAATTAGGAAACCCTAATTTTAACTTCCGCCTAGCCTTCGGGTTCCCAAAGAAAGGCTAACGGTCACTGAAAATGTCAGGCTTGAAAAGGGGACATTACATTAGGATCCAAGGATTCACTGGAAATCCTTACAAGCTGCCTATCTATCCAACAAATCGGATGATATTGCTTGAAGTCCTTAGGCAGTTGGAACAGTACCAGAACATCCAGAGGCCAAGTAAGGAGGAAGCTATTACTTTCCCATTCTTTATTAGGAATATATTGGAGTCATGTCTGTTAGCACAAGCAGCCGAGAGCGCTAGGCTAGAAATCTAGTGGTACTCGTTCAGAGCTTATAAGTCCAGGGCCAATTTTGACCCGCATCATCACATTCGGCTATAGATGGGAGAAGATAAAAACACATAGTAGAATTGGAGGACTTTTGGGCGAATGTCGTTGATGAGTATGAAGTCAAGAGAAGATTATGGTCTAGAGTGTTAGTGGATTTTATGAGGGCAACCAAACTTTGTTGAGTGCCCGATTAGTTGCAGGATGATGGAAATTATGTCCAGCCGAGCTTCAATGAGAACCGACCTCTTCCTTCCATGAAGTGGTCAGAGCCTAAGCATTCAAATTTGGCGATGTTGATGAGTCCAGTGATTAAGTACTCTCAGTGGTGGGTCGACCATCAGGTCCAGGAGTTGAGGCAGAAAAGAATAACGCTCACGTATGATTTGCTGAGTGAGACAGAGTCATACTCCTCCAATGCCAGCATATCCCACAATGATGATTTGGTTGAGATTGGCGAGAAGAGGAAAGAAGTAGTTCCAAGCATAGAGCCTGTCCAGGAAAGACAGAAGATGGAGCCATCTCATTTTACAGTGTCTAGGAACATTGACGAGCTAGTTGCTACCGATGACGAATCCTTGTTTGAGATGATGACACCTACCGTTCAGGAGAAGAACAATGAGCCGATCCAATTGGACGACGATTAGCCCCCATCTCCTACAGGCACAGAAATACTAGGTTCGAGTAATGAAATGGAAGTCCAAAATGATGACTTCGAAAAGGGAATGATTTTTGCCCTCAGAGGAGTCTTGGATATTCCAAATGAAGGGAATGTTCAGGAGGAAGATAGTATCGAGCAACCTACCATTTCAGATTGGTTGAATGAGAGGATGAAAATTTAGGCACCAATTGAGGTCCAAGAAGAAGATGATACTGCGGATTTCTTGGCGAGGTTGGAACAAGTTGCTACTAAGAAACCTACCAAGAAGTTTTCCACAATTTAGGGTGGCTGTTCCATATAGATTGCAGTACCAACAGTGGATAAAGCACAAGATGAAATCACTCCCCATGAATACGCCATAACCACTATAGACCTTGGCCCAACAACAAAAGGACAGGAGGTGGAAGAACTAGATAACTTCGTCTCAACTATCAAGAAGAGATTAAAAAAGAAAGTGGCGAAAAAGAAAGAATGCAAAAGGGAGGTTAAGCGCCTGAAGGAGTATGTACGGCATTTGACCCAACCACTCAATCAGGGTGATGCAGCAGCTCCTCTTCTTAATTCCTCTCAGGAGATGGCCAAGGATGTGGAAGAAAGGATGGTCACGGCCAAGGAGGCCCAGGAATGGATGGCAAGCAAGGGCACGGAAGCGGCTTTGTTCATGAAGAGATTGACACTTGCTTACAGACAAACTTCTTTCCTTTCCAGATTGGATGATATGGCGGAAACTTGGGATAACCTCCCAGATATTCAGAAGAGGCTCATTCCATGCCTCAAAGTACTAAGGGGCATTCCAAAGGAAGAATTGGTTGAGGGAAAGGTGATTACTGCAGGAGCGGCTTATGATTTTCATCATTTGTTTTGGGCAGTGACTATACGAAGCGAAGTTCTGGAGAGGGAAAATGCAGATGGGCTCAGAGTTGAGGAGCAAGTTAAATAAATCTGGAGGAAGATTTATATGATAGCTGCAGATGTGTTTGAAAGAGAGATTGTCCGGGAAAACGACATGCAGCTAGAAAGGTTGAAGCATAAGGTTCAGGAAGTTTTCTTCTCTACTACTAGACTAATTCTGAGATAGGATTTCACAAAAGTGGCGAACCTCTTGTCCATTCGAGATTATTTTGTGAGATAGGAGGCGGATTGGGAGAACACCTACGCCAAATGTGTTGAGGATTTGGACGGGCTTGAATTCAGGATACGCATGCTATCGCCAGTCACAATGGAGGAAGTTGTCACAATCGTGTCCAAGTTCGTTGAGCACAATGCTGCCCAGGAGGATAGAGATGCCTTCCCTTGAAGATAGCTCCAACTGCCACCTCACTGCTTGTTTACTAGTTGTTAACTGATGTTATTTTGGGAAACCCTAATTAGGGTTGAGTTGTATTAATCTTCGCCATTGATGTTAAATTTAATCTTGGCCTTTCATTTGATTCTCAAAACTCTATATAAACTTGTGATCTCTCACTTTCATTTGTGTGGAGACAGTGTATGAAATTGTTGCATTAGACTATTTCCGATAATAAAAGCTCGTATGCATGATTTGCTTTGAACCACTTTTATTGTCAAGTAGTGAGCAAGGTTGCATAACTTCTACCATAGATTAAAATTAGATTACAATTAAGTAGAATTTGCTTTGAATGTTTGTTAAGAGAATGCGAGATTCATCGTATAGATTAAATGGTCAAATATTGCTCATACTTTCTTCGGATGGATGATTTTCATTCAATGCGTAAAGTTAGCCTGAGCTTGTGATTGTGGATGCTTAACTTCGGTCTTATTCAAGGATTGAAAATTATAATCACACCCTTTGAAGATTGCACCCACTTTGCATAGTTGTCCCAGCGAGGCAAAACAAAGCATGGTTATTTGTTTCACCTAATCTCTGTTGTCTCTTGAATTCTTAGGCGTAGATTAGATTCTCTAAATCCTTATCTTTTTTCCCTTTTTTTGAGATCCAAATTGAAAGTCCCAACCGAAGAAGCCTTTAATGATAAATCTGTCTAAGTCTTGAACTTGTGAGAAACTGCCTAGCGTAAGTCCCCTTATGTATTACCAACAAATCACAACACCCATTGAGCTTATCCACATGTCATGACCTGACGAAAGAAACCTTGGAGTCTCCATATGATCTCCTCGCAATCTTAGCATACACGGTGAATTTGTTCAAGAGAGGATAGAGTGTCTTTGGACATTTTATTTTGTGTTCAGTGGATGATAAAACGTACACCAACATAAGAATTGGCACTAGAAGGAGGGCATTTCAACAAGGGATTGCTTACAAGTTAAGGCAATAGACATGATGCAAAATGGTATTGCCACATGAGTTTCCTTTTGATGTACCTGTCGAACAATTGGATCAACCACCGATAGATATTATCAATCAGTTGTATACACTAGCTTGGAAGTCACAAACCGATCATGCTCAATCTGGACAGACAAGCCATGTCCTTGCTAGAGAAGAAGAAAAGGGAAAGAGATTTGAGGAAGCAATCAAGAGAGACTTGATAAGAAAGAAGATCGATCGTCTAAAGCAAACCTTTGACAAAATAGAACGATCAGTCTCTACAAGCTCATCCTCAAATCCAGGCGTTGATAATAAGATGAAGAATGGTGCTCTCAGCCAACGCTCCTGATCCAGATCAAGATCCTTAGCCAGTGTTATAGCCCAACTTGGGTTTTCATGACGAACAAGAGGATATCATTACCGAACTTTTCAGCCTCGCACGGCAAGAAAGAAGAAGTGCTCCTGATTGGTTTCACATGCGCTTTATTCTTGAAGAAGAAAGAGCATGACGAATTGAGTTCAATATTCAAAGGGACCTCCTTGTTGAAAGATTTGAAGCTCTTCAACGAGAGCAAAACCAGTAGGCCAACCAACAAGCCAATCAACAAGTCCCATAGCAAACGAACCAACCAGCCCCTGAGGCAACACCTGCACCACCTCGATAAGCTTAAAGGAGAATATGCTTGATTGAATTGGCTCTTTCTAAACAAACAAATTTCAGAGAGTTACTAGATCCATTCCAAATTATTTTAAAGAATTTGTAGAACTATCACCTTACAGAAATAGGCAAAAAAAGAGATTTAAAGCATTGCAGGAGGGAAGACCTGTTGATGCGGTTTTTGTGACCATACCAAACAGCAGAAGAACAAAATAGTTTGGGGCTACTCCGTTCTCTCTTGATCAAAGTATTCCATGCGCTAAGATTGCGAGAAAGTTCACATGTTCAACTCCAAGGTTCCTTTAGTGCGAATAGACCCAGTTTGGTTGATGTGTATTGCTGTGTTCGTACGAGGGGACTTACACAATTGTTCAGATTTCTTGCAGTCAGCAGCGGGTATGTGATTTGAAGGGGATTTTGCGCGTATGATTTGACAATGTGGTTCCTTTCCTAAAACTAATCAGAAATGTACGGAAAGTAAAAGGGGAAAGGGCCTAAGAAATTTATACTCTACTCTAAATGCAAGATGAGTGGGGCTTCGTTTCAATAGACTTCAACCGGATCTCACCTAGCCTCCGTCGGACAGCCTCAGCAAAATCGGTGCAATCTTCAAAGGGGATAGCGAAAGGTATTCAAGTTATAGTTTAACATGTACACCATCAGAACAACGCATATAAGCATGTAAACCACAACCGAAGTTAAACACAAAATAATCTCCAGTTGACCACGCAAGGCGAACTTATCATCAACAAGCCGCTAGTGGTATGGAATAAAGCGAAGCTATCTCAATAAAACACCACACACCGAAGTAAGCTACTTGCATGAATTTAATCTACTTGGATACGAAAGGAAGAAGAAACCTTGCTAGCATTTCATGACAAGACGAATTCCATCATCAATGAAAAGATCTATTATCATAAAATGTGTTACACAACAATCTCTTCAAAAGTTTTCAAAGGGAAAACTTTCTTCTCCAAATGATGCAAAATGCTCTACAAAGCTACACTATCTAGCTCTAAAGCTCTCTCAATGTCTACTCTGATTCTAACTGATCTAATGTTCTAATCTAATCTGATGATACAAATGAGGGGGACCCCCCCTTTTATAGCTAGCCCAATCCCAAAGGACGGCTAGGGTTACAATCAATAGAGGGGCCAGAATCGTGCCACCTCAGCCCTAACCCTAAAAACTGCCAGAATAGGGAGTGGTACATTAAATGAATCAAAGATTCCCACTCACTCCCAAAATAGCAAATGCAATAAATGCTCAGTCTTCTAGAAGATCCTCGGTAGTGTGTTCCCATTGGCCTTCTCTCGTACCAGCCAACTCAACAACTGCAATGCGGCCTCAACCTCTGAAATAGGCGGAACACAATCCAATGAAACTCTACACCGGGTGATCGAATGCTCGTGCCTCGTGCAAGATTTTCTCCAAGCCCAAGAGTCCTGCGTGTTCTGGATCAAAGTGGAGAATGTAGCAGTATTTTCAAAGTCATCCTGTACAAAGGTCTTAACATCTGCGAAGAAGGGAACCAACAAACCCCTCAAATTATCAAAACTTACTTCATGGATTCACCGCCTAGCAAATATGGCCTCGAAAGTGTTCTGAACTCCATCTATAATGTTGGCCATAGCCTTATGTATCCTGGCTGAATCCGCCTTGCCGCATCGAAGAAGCCACCACCTGATAGCCGAAGAATACCACACCTCGACTTGCATGCTACACATCGCAAAGATCTTGAAAACCCGAAGGAATATCCGGACATGCAAAGAAAAACTCGCATGACACAAATCTGCCCGAAGCCGGACTGCTAAAAATAGTAAGTTGTCGTTTTTGCTCAAATTTGGTATGCAAGCAGTCTGATACGCTCTGAATGCAATGTGATGATCGGAATCTCAAAATAGCTGACAAACTGCCCTGAATTGCAGACTTACTAAAAATAGTAAGTACCTTGGAATTTGATGAAACTTAGCTGAAAACCTGCTGGATGCCATGCTGACAACAACATTAAGTTCAATTTTCAATTTTCTCACTTTACTTGACCCCAAATTGGCGTGAAGGAATCAAACCCTAATTTTAAAGACTGGCCAAAAACTCAATTCACGTTCAAAGGTGGGCACATCCCAGAAGATAGACAGAACGAGAGAGAGACAACAGCAAAAACAAACCAACATCAAACCAAAAGCAAAGCCAAAATTAGGGGGGTCCCCATTTGCAATGGGGCGATGTGTGAAAAACGTCACAACATTAGCCCCAACCCGAATAAATGTTCCTGAACATTTCAAAGACAAAACCCATTCCATACTTAGAACCCTTGGATAATCTTTCCAAGCCATCGATTGACTGGGGAACATACTTAAAAGGGAAGAGGAATCCTAAATTGGATCAAGGCACCTCATCTTTTGATTACAAGTGTGTGCATATGCGTTTGTTCCAGCTCAAAAGACCATTGAAGTTCCCAGAATCCGTCCCAGCAAGTTAAATAAATATCTTAACTTCAAAAGCATCCTGGACATTGCCTCGCTGCCAGTCAGGCGTCCATAGCCCCGACGAGGTTATCGCTACAATTCTCACGAATATTGCTCCACTGCCGGCCGGGCGTCCATAGCCCCGGTGGAGTTACTCGTATGTTCCCAAAACCAATATTTCATAATATTTTTCTTTCACTTTTCATTGTTTATTTTCTTTTCAGATATTTCTTTTAAGCACGTTTTCTCTTCTCTTCTCTTTTGATTTCTCCGTCAATTCCTTGATTGGCTGGCAGGCAATGAAGCCTCCAATGGGTTTGAGAATTGCAGTGGCGCTGAAGCAAGATGTAAGATTTTCACCCGCCAAGACTTTTCCCAAGAAACCTCAATGACTTAGAGCAATTAACCATGTGTGTAAAATATAGCAATCATGAGACTTGGTGTCAAGACACAATGGATGATTCCCTTCCGAGTCAAGTACAGAACCTAACCAAATGATAAGACTTGAAAGAACAACCTCGGATTCTAAAGCACTTCCTGAATAATTATCTAAGAAATGGACCAATATTGTTTTGAACACAACACCCCCTTCACAAATGGGATCCCCTTTTATTGAAAGCAACAACTAAGCAACAACTAAACTAAGGAAAGTAAAGCAGACCAAGCTAAGCAAAAACAAAAAGGAAAACCTACTCTAATAGGACAACATTTCGAACGGACAAGACTCAAAGGACAAAAATATATACAACTCCTAACATGATTTCTCAGGATGTTCAGTAACAGCAAAGCAGTAGTAATAGTGCGAAGCTTTGCGAACTTATCCTTAAACTCGGAGAAATATTCTTCCACAATACAAATCTCAAACTCAAGCAAAACTTCAGGAAAGATTAGTAACTGTGGCAACTCATCTGGACCATGATCAATCCATAAACAAGTTTTCTTTCCAAAATCTCCATAATCAAAATGATATTCTTTGTAATCAACAGTGGGGAAAGATACAACCTGGTGGTCTTCATTTGATGGCATGAATTCTTGCCTGTCATCCATTGCTTTATCAGGAGGCCGAAGTTGATGGTGAACCATACCACTTGCATCCAAAACGTGGAGATGATCCAAACTGGGAGGAGTGGGGCGGGAAATCAGTTCGAAAGAGCACTTGGAAACTTGGATTACTTCATGCGCTGGCTCCTTTTGAATACCTAACAATGGCTCAAGCCCCAACCCGAATTGCTCTTCACTTTCCATCTCTTTACCAAGCAGTATTTCATTTGTTTCAATTTCATCAAGCAACTCTTCCATGACTGTGTATAACGGATCAAGTACTGACGCGAAGTTCCCTTCATATTTTGCCTCCATCTTGGTAGCCCATTGACCATCAAACACATCATCTTGCCTTAAGCTGCTTACCACTTCCTTCATCTCGTTCATGCATGATTGAATTCTTTCATCAAGGAGTATCCCTTCTTGAAGTGTATTGGAATCACTTCCCTCTTCGTCACGTTCTCCTCCATTTCTACTTCGAGCTAAGTCCACTTCTGGCACTTGATGGTCTTCAATAGCTTGCAATCTCGTACATTCACTCTCTCCCATGTGCTGACAGTTGCCTTGGGTGGTTTCTCTTCCTTGGATGTATCTCACGGCTTCTTTGATCCTTGCTCCAATAGCCTCTTGTTCTAACATGATGTAGGAACAATCTTCATCTGCTTGCTCTCTGAGCTCGATCGCGTCCTCTAGTGACTTATTCTCCTTGTTGTTGGATGGTGTTGAGGTATATTCTTGATTTGGTGCTGAAAATGTTTGCGTGGCATATTCAATCCATCTTTTGTCTTTGAATAATCCATATGGTAGCGCTGGTAATCCGAGGCGACTTCTGGCGAAGTTGATGGCTAGTTCACATGTCGTGCAAGTGAACTCTGGATGAGGCGCATTGTGAATTCGACACCAACGAGGGAGCAAAACACCTCTCAAGGGATCATTGCCAAGTTCCATCTGACCTTGGATCCTAAGTATGAATCTTGCGAAAGCTTCATTCACCACTTCTGGACGGCTATAATCATCAGGTTCTACATCCAATACCCCTGGCTTGGGAACATCCCAGAAGAAAATCTTTTCTTGGAGAACAAGCTCTATCCTTGAGAGGAATGTCAAGCAACTGATTTCTTCGTGCTGGGAAGTCTCATGAATTCGACACTTTCCTGGTAAAGCAAACTTAGACAAATTCTCGGGCCACAGCTGTGCATTCAATCTTTCATGAATCTGAGCAATGTCTGTAAGACTGTCCTGAGAGCACGAAAAGTGCCCATCCTTCAAGAAATCTCTTCTTTGGTTTTCCATTTTTTTGATTTTTTGAAATTTTCAACTTTTCACCTTTTTTGGATTTTTTGACATAGGAGAGATCTAACATATCTCTGATTTGGAATTTCAAAGCTCATACTGGTTCCTTCCAACCTCTGGAACAATTCGAAGCCAGCCCTCCTTCTAGCGCCAATTCTGTTGATGTGTTTTTATGACCGCACCAACGCAGAATAAAGTTGCCAACGGCTTCCCTATTCTCTCTTGATCAAAGTATTCCGCATGCTAAGATTGCAAGAAAGTTCATGCGTTCAACTCCAAGGTTCCTTTAATGCGAATAGGCTCAGTTTGGCTCGATGTGATTTGCTGGTATTTCAAGGGGACTTACAGAATTGTTCGGCAGTGGAGAAAGGGATTCAAATGCTCGAAAGATTTATCTATGAAGTGCGGGTTTCCTATTCTAACCAGAAAGTACTGAATTGAAAAGGGTGTAGGGCCTAAGAAGTTTATGTTCTATTCTAAATGCAGGATATGTGGAGCTTCGTTTCAATAGACTTCAACCGGATTTCACCTAGCCTCCGTCGGACAGCCTCAGCAAAATCGGTGCAATCTTCAAGGGAAATAGCGAAAGATGTTCAAGTTATGACTTAACATGCATACACCATCACAACGACGCATATAAGCATATAAATCACAACCGAAGTTAAACACAAAATAATGTCCAGTTGACCACACAAGGCGAACTTATCATCAACAAGCCGCTAGTGGTATGGAGTAAAGCGAAGCTATCTCAATGAAACACCACACATCAAAGTAAGCTACTTGCATGAATTTAAACTACTTGGATACGAAAGGAAGAAGAAACCTTGCTAGCATTTCATGACAAGACGAATTTCATCATCAATGAAAAGATCTATTATCATAAAATGTGTTACACAACAATCTCTTCAAAATTTTTCAAAGGGAAAACTTTCTCTCTTCTCCAAATTATGCAAAAATGCTCTACAATGCTACACTATCTAATTCTAATGCTGATACTCTCTCAAGGTCTACTGTCTACTATCTAATCTAATGTGTTACAAATGAGGGGGACTCCCCCTTATATAGCTAGCCAAGTCCCAAAAGACGGCTAGGGTTACAATCAATAGAGTGGCCAGAATTGTGCCACCTCAGCCCTAAATAATATTGCCCTAAAAACCGCCACAGAGGAGAGGGGTAATAAATGCGCCATAATGTCCACCATCATCCTTCTAGAAGATTCCATTGGTAGACGCGTTCACACTGTTCTCGATCCTCTTTCTTGGCGTTGTTCTTTGATTTCTTCCACTTGAGGGTCTTCACATTCGTCACTTTGAGTTATGCTAAGTCTCAACACTTAGCCATTTTCTTGCAAATTTTCCTCCTTCGAGATTGAGACTCATCTTCATCGTGCTTCCACTTCAAGTCATCGTGCTAAGTCATCATCGTTTGGCCTCGACGTTCCTCTTGCAAAACAAGCAAGGAGAAGGGGATCAGATCATTTCATAATATAAATTCAACTTACTCACCTGATTCTAGCACTTTGATCTTCAAGGGCTCATCGTTTTCACTAGCCAACTTTTGCCTTCTTCATGATTCCTCATGCCTTAGCCAAATTTCATCTTTGAGAAATTCATTTCACCTGCTGGAGCTCTGATAACCTCGATTTTATTCATTTCTGGCTCAAGTAAACTATCTTCACGAAGGATTTTCACCTTGAAAACACATTTTCTTCACATTTGCCTTAGAAAATTTTCACATCTCCCTTAGGAAATACATCAACCTGGTGCCCACTTAAAATCTTCATCCCAGAATCCTCGACAAGCTGTGGAAGACCTTAGAATCAACTCCTCATCGGCAATCTTCGATACCCAGAAGAAAATTTTCTCCAGAACGCATCGAATTCATGGGTACCCAACGAACGGGTTCATTTAATTTTCTTGAATTTTGAACCTTAGAAAATATTCTTTCATCAAATTTATTCTCGTTCTTCGATCCCCTCTGAGAATTTTGCTCTGACTTGGAAAATTTTTATTGACCCTGCGGAGCTGGCATCCACTGACTTCACTTCCGGCAACTTCACCTTTGAAAAATTTTCTAACACTTCACCACCTTTCCAGACCTATGCATTTTTCTCCAAGAGAGAAAATATTTGTGCCTTAGAAAATTTTAAATCACTTTGAAAAAAAATTTTGCCTTAGAAAATTTTATATCCAGCTCGACCAATTTTGCTTGTGAAAATATCAACTTCACTTAAAAAAAATTTTGTAGAGGTGCCTGGCACATTTTATCCTCCAACATCTTCGCATTTGAAAAATATTCATTTGAAAACCCAACGCCTTAGAAATATTTCATCACGTATCTTATACTTTATTTCACACTTAAGGCGCATAGCACACTGAGAAAAGAGAATCACGCCTTGGGAAATATTTTCAACATATTGCATTTTCAATGCCTAGGAAGTTCGTTTTAACTTCACACTTCACTCCACACTCTAGGCGCATAATACACTTAGCATTTTATTCTCACACTTCACATGCCTTAGGAAATTTCTAACACCTTATAACTCCCATCACTCTTGGCGCCTAGCACTTGATGGAGGAAAATCAAAAACCACGCCTAGAATTCATCACCTTTCACCACGCCTAGGAAAAATCTTCTAAGACTTACCACCTTGGGCGCATTTTGCACATGATGGAGGATAACGCCCAGCATTTACCTTGAGTTTACCACGCCTTGAAGCATCCTTCACTTTATTTACCTTCTTTCACTCCATTCACTTACCTTTTACCACATAAACTTGGGCGCATTTGGAGGGGTGAGGAAGACAAAACTCTTTGACTTTGTTGACTTTATTCATTTTGGGCGCATTTCAGCCTAGATGGAGGACGAATTTCTTACTTGGAAAATTCTCATGCATGTTATGCTTGAAGTGGGCGCATTTTACTATGTGTGAAGGATGAGCATCTTTGACCCTTTTGACTCCTTAGCTGCATGGGCGCATTTTGGAGGTTATGAAGCACATGCAACGCCACCTTGCCTTCCTTATTTTGTCTTTACTTGCCATGCTTTGGGCGCATTTCTTATGTGGAGGAGGATGAAAACATTCAACGCCTTCAACAAGTGACTCTTCAGCTTCCTAGATTTTGTCTTCACATGCCTCTATTTGGGCGCATTTTGCACCTCCTGCAGGATGAAAACATTGACTTCCTTTGACCATTTCTATCTTAGGCGCATTTCTTGCCTTGAGGAGGATGAAACTTCATGCCTTAGTTAATTTTTGAATGCTCAGTCTTGAGAGGAGGGCGCATTTTGGCCTTGCTGGTGGATGAGATTCATTGACCACTTTGACTTTTTCTCTCCTTGGGCGCATTTTGCCAGTGGAGGTGGATATTCATTTGCCTTAGAAACTTTTTCAACCTTCCTGAGCTCTCTTCAAGTTGGGCGCATTTTGCCCCTGCTGCAGGATGAAAACATTGACTTCCTTTAACCATTTCTATCTTAGGCGCATTTCTTGCCTTGAGGAGGATGAAACTTCATGCCTTAGTTAATTTTTGAATGCTCAGTCTTGAGAGGAGGGCGCATTTTGTCACCAGAAATTTTCATGCCTCTATAGCTGAGATGAGCATTTTTCGAGACCCTCTCTTGGGCGAGACTCGGACTTAGGCAATTTTATCATCCCTCGCCGACTTCGTGCCACTATTTATAGTAAGTTCTAAATTTGGTTTTGAAGCTTGGATCAACTTGAAATTTTGGTATAGCATCCCTCATAGCTCTATTGTCCTGATGCGACAACGCCATTTTAGGCGACACGCTATTTTAGCATGTTTACGAAGGTGGTTTACTATAAATGAAAGTAACCTCATGTTTTACGGTAGCTCCTTTGCTCACGATCATTGAAATTTTAATGAAATCTCACCGCGTGACTGTTGGTGACACTTGTATGTAGGCTGATTTGCTATTTTAGCATGTTTCCAATTTATTACTATAAATGATAAGTGCTCAGGTTCTGACTTCAATTTCTGACTGAGATAGCCTGAAGGACGCTGATCGCAGTGGTTTACACCGGTTTTCAAAGATTTTGACTTTTGATGCCTATTTTTAGGCTCCGAAGTTGGAAACCCTAATTCGCTTTGCATGCATCCCAAATGAACTTTGTTTGCCTTCGTTTCTGCGACATTGTGATCAGCTCGTGATTCTGAAATGCTGGGTGGCGGCTGCTGGGACACACCTGCTAAAAATAGCAAGTTCCTTATTGAGTGAGAATCCTGGTTGCATGTCACACCATTAGCGAAACTCTCGAAAAACCATCCCGGTCACGGGCAATACAAGAAAAGCCGACACAAGAGCCTAAAAGCCAGCCTCGGAAGGTGAATCTTGAAAGTGTTGTCTGGAGCTTGCGTAATTGCGATCCATCAGCAGTCCTCGAGAAAAACCGAGGAAGGAGAAAACCGCAACGTACAGAAAATCTGCCGCATCACCCGGACCACATTGATGAAAAAGACGGTTGCTAAAAATAGTAAGTTGTCAGTTTCATCAAATTTGTACAAGCGTCGACAACTCTTTCTGAATGCGTATGACTATAGAATCTCAAAATAGCTGACGAACTGCCCTGAATTGCAGACTTACTAAAAATAGTAAGTAGCTTGGAATTCGATGAAATCTGGCTGGAAGCCTGCTGGATGTCTGCTGACAACAACATTAAGTTCAATTTTCAATTTACTGACTTTACTTGACCTTGAATTGACCAGAAAAGTTCAAAACCCTAATTTTAGACTTGGCCAATATTTCACGTTTAAGCTCAATGACGGACACAACCCCCCGAAAGACGGACACCAGAAAAGAGACAGAGAGAGAGAGAGAGGAAAACCCAAGCCAAAAGACCGGAACGGAGCAAAATTAGGGGGTCCCCATCTTGATGGGGCGATGTGTGAAAAGGTCACAACAAGACCTAGCACAGTTGGTTCTAGTGAAGCACCGAGTGAGGAAGATCCTTTGGGTCTCTTTTGAACCTCGTTGCCACATACTCCAATTCCAGACCATCAACTAGTTCCAGTAGTTGCACAAACTGTGCAGGTAGTCCCACTAGTTCAACCAGTCCAAGTGAACCACCGAAACGCTCCAATGGCGTGGCGTCCAACTAATGCATCACCTATGACATTTGCTGTTTATCACAATTTACCTAAGAATCCAGAACATTTTTGTTCCAAGTTTCATAGTGGTGACCTGAACCACATCGCAGACAAGCATATCAAGCTTTTTGAAGATCTTCAGAACAGAGATATCCAAGAAGAAGATGTTGCCTGCAGATTGTTTCCCTACACGTTCGATGAGGATGCTTCTTACTGGTACATCCATTTTCCAGCTAACTCCATCCGCAATTGGCAACAAATGAAGACTACTTTCTTAGAAAAGTTCAAGGCACCGATTTCCCCATCCGATTTGTATAGACAATTTGTGGAAGTGAAGAGACAAGAACACGAACCAATTAGAACATTCAACAACAGATTCCACAGAGCCTATATGAGGTTAAGAGATCCCTATGAGTTGGACAATGCAGCGGCACAGCCAATCTATTAAGAAGCTTTGGATTGTCTTACTGCCATGTTTGTGAAGTCAACAAACCCGCTCCCAACAGATTTGAAGGGAGCATATGCTGCAGCAATAAAGGCCAGTAATGGTCTAGGAGTAGGTATGGCTCCTGGTCCACTCAATTACTTAGGAATTGCAGCCTCCCAAAATCAAGTTCAAGATATTAATCGGGCATTTTCTCATCAGACACCTATGATGAACCTAGTTCCTCCAGTGGGAAATCAAATGGTCCTTCACCCAAGAGCACCTATGTCCCAAGTACCGCCAGCTCAGCCCATATATCTTCAGAATGTGACAACTTCAACACAAACTCAAGAAGAGAAGGATGAAATGAAAGACTTGATTGAACAAGTCAAGAAGCTGTTGACTGAAGTCACATATTTGAAAGGTCAAAATAGCCAAATTCAAATTTTTCAAAAGGCCTATGAGGCACCTCAAGGGAATTACCAAGGTCAAGGTCATTTTTGATACTAGAGAGACAATCATAATTATCAAAGGGACAATTAAAATTATCAAGGGAATAATCAAGGTTTCCGGAATAACAATTTAGGCTTCCAAAAGAAGACCTAGAACACCAAACCTAACCACAGTACTATATTGTCACCCTTGGATAATCCGCTTGCTAACAATTGTCTAGCAGACAAGGTGTTCCTAGCTAAAGCAGCATTATCAGGATGGTGCAAACTCCACAACACTGATCAACATTTTGAGTTATATTGTAGTGAGTTCCATGTAGTTGCAGATATTTTCAAAATCGAAAGGAGGAATTCGAAGGTAGAAGATCCTCCGGTGACCGGATACGAATTAGTTCCTGCTCAAAATATGATCAGGCCCTCATGATTGAGAGCGTTTGATTTCCACCCCAAGAATACCCACAATATTAGCATAGTCAAAGATTTCCACCTGCATCTGCAAATGGCCCAGTGGAGGCGCCACAATATCAAGATGGACCAGAAATTCAAGACCAATCTAGCCAGCCATCTACAATCAATGGTTATAATTTTCCTCCACTGTATAATAGTATATTGGTAGAAGGAACCAAAGAAGTGCTCCAACAGGCATCTGGAAATCCATTTAGGATATACCAAAGGAATAATCGCCAAAGCGAACCTTTGACTACATCTATTCCTCCAAACAATTTCCAAACCCCACCAAATCCAAATGCTACCAATGTGCCATCTCTTCCTGGAGATTCGCCAGAATATCACCAGCAAAATGCCCAACCAAGAGGAGTGAGACAAGTTACTGTTCCCCAAGCGGAACAAACAAGACAAGTGAGCCCTCAAGTGGAGCAGGTTCAAGGTCAAACAAAAGATCGTCCCAGAGAAGAACTAAAGAGGTTAAGTTCATATGTGTTAGAAGAATTTAAAAGAATGAAGGTTAGCTTACCTCCGATTGAGTTAATGAGAATCCCTGAGATTTGGGAAACACTTTTGGGTAGTTTGACTGAAGCAGTTGCTTCGAGAAACAACCTGCAGAGTATGCCAAACAGAGGAGTACCCAATGCTTTGGCAAATACCAATATTGTCTAGTTAGAAGTGACAAGCAATATATTTGATACTTCGCAACAACCTCCCAGTGTTGCAGGAATGACCCAAACATTGTCTAGAAATTCCAATCAAAGAGACATGTCGCCAGAAGAAGTCCTTATGGACACAAACATTTTTCAAGAAGAAGTCCTAGCAAATGAGCAACCACAAACCACACTGAAAAGAGAAATTGTGCTTGGAACACAAAAGGAAAAGAACTGAGATGTCAGCAATCAGGAGAAACACTTGGTAGTCTTTTACCAGGGAAAAGATGAGCCTGCTACGTTTTTATTGTCAGTCAGAATATTTGGAAAAATGTTACACAATTGCTTAGTGGATTTCGATGGTTCAAGCAACGTGATGCCACTTGATGTTTGCCGCAGGTTGGGACTTGTACCTACAAGAACCAACAAGAAGGTCACACAAATAGATAAGACGAAAGTCCCTATTATGGATGAATTGAATAATATCTACGTGCAATTAGCAGCAGATCGGAGAATACAAAGTTGTATAGACATCTCAGTGGTGGATATTCCTGATGGGTATGGCATACTTTTGAGTAGAGACTGGGCGAGGAGGCTGAATGGATATATTGCTACAGACTTTTCCCGCATGTGGCTACCGTGGAAGGGAGTCCCGAACCAAATAAGGATTGACAGCACGCCGAGGCTCAAATTGATGATCACTGAATACAGGGAGAATAATGAGATAGTATTTCTAGAGACAGACTTAGGCACTTACCGGCCTAAGGTAAACGAAGTTCTCATGTTGCATGAATCAATTTAGGAAAGTAATTGGGTGACTAACTCTACAAATGCGCTAATTGAAAAAGGGGAAAGCTCCCAGGACAACGATAGAGGAATATTTGAAAGTTTCAGGAACTTTTCCTAGAAAAGTGTCCAAATGAAGGAAAAATTACATGAAAATATCCATGTTCAAGATTTATTGTTGCCAAATTGGTGTCAAGTCCACAACGCGGCTCATTCTGAGTTCATATGTAAGATGTGCCATAAAGCTATAGAAGAAGTACAAAGAAGTATTTCACAAATGTTAGGCTCTTCAAACCATCTGGAGATCAATCACATCGATGGCTCTACCTCAGTAAACATACAAGAGATAGCACTTGAACAAGATCATCAAGAAGAAAATGCAAACCCACAAACTCCACAGTCTTCACAACAAGAGCAAGTTTGGGATCCTAAGGTTTGATAGATCCCAATCAAAGAAAGGAGTTGGAGCTGATTTTGAGTTAATCAATCCGAAAGGAGAAGTATATCTTGCAGCTCATAGGCTAGAATTCCCATGTACGAATAATGAAGCAGAATATGAATCAATAATTCATGGGTTACTATTAGCACTAAGGAAAGGAGCAAGAGTATTACATGCTCTTGGAGATTCAGAGATAGTTGTGAAGCAGGTAAAGAAGCAGTATGTTTTCCATAACAAAAGATTGACTTGTTACCGCAACATAGTGTGGGATATTATTGAGAGCTTCGATGCTTTCAACATTCAATCTATGAACCGATCGAGAAATCAAGTAGCAAATTCTTTGGCAAAAGCAGCCAGTTCATTGGAGCCGCTAGCCATGGATGGCCTAAGTTAGTTCATAGTGGAGCTATCATCAATACTGTCAATTCCTGATAACATCACAAATTTTCAAGTTTTTGAAGATGACCACATTCTTGAGTTTTTAACAAGTTCAAATGTTTTTACAGCACAAGTCATTGATGAAGAGGAGACACAAAGAGAAGCTGAATTTGATGATGATGGCATCATGAACCTAAAGACAAACATCATTCCAAGAGGGATTATACAATTGGAAAGAATATTCAACCAAGATCAAATTGATCAAGTGAAGAGTCAAAGGATCGAAGGTGACCAGTATGAAAAGGTGAATTTGGGATCCGAAGAAGTGATAAAAAATGTATGCATAGGAAAAGCTTGCATGCGTGAAGAGAAGATTGGAATAATTCAAAGCCTGAGATAGTTTCCTGAAGTCATAGCGTGGAGCTATGAAGATTTAAGGACCTACGATACTTCCATCATTACACATACAATTCCGCTCAGGCTAGGAAGTAAGCCATTTAGACAGCGTCAGAGACCTATTAACCAACTATTGGAGCCACTCATTCATTAGGAGGTCAAGAAATTGTTAACAGCAGGAATCATATTCCCAGTGCACCACTCAACATGGGTTGCCAATCTCGTCCCAATTTGAAAGAAAAAAAGAGAAATCCAACTATGTGTTGATTTTTGTAACTTGAATAAAGCCTCGGAAAAAGACAATTATTCTTTTCCATCGCTCGATGAGGTTTTGCTAATTGTCAATGGTTCACGAATGATCTCCTTTTTGGACGAATATTCTGGATACAACCAGGTCCTTGTAGAATATGAAGATAGATTGAAAATGATGTTCACAGCAAAATGGGGAACCTTTTCTTACATGAGAATGCCCTTCGGGTTAATTAATGCAGGAGCCACATTTCAGAGGGCCATGGACATCGCCTTCAACGATTTAATTGGGAAATGTATAATCATCTATATGGATGATTTGACAGTGTTTTCAAAGAAGAGAGAAGACCATATAAAAGATTTGAGGAAGGTATTTCAAAGATGTCAGAGGTATGGGATTTCCTTAAATTCAAAGAAGTGCATATTCGGGGTCACCGAAGAAAAATTGTTAGGTCACTTGATCACTGAGAGAGGAATATTGATTGATCCTGAACGTATAGAGGCCATATCAAGAATAAACCTTCCTACTAGCCAAAAGGAATTAAGATCTTTCTTCGGGAAGATCAATTTTGTCAGAAAATTTATCACCGGGTTTGTCGAGATAGTGAAGCCTTTAAATGAAATGTTAAAGAAGGATGCGAAAAATGGACTAGACATTACCGACAAAGAAAGCATTTGAAGAAATCAAGCAGGCTATTGTTCATGCTCCTATCTTGGTTAGCCCAGATTATACAAAGCCTTTCTATTTATATTCCTTCGCATCAGAGCATTCTTGTACCGCAATGTTAACCCAGAGAATAGAAGAGAGAGATGAGCATCCCATAGCTTTCATGAGCTCACCTCTCAAGGATGCAGAATTAAGGTATCCAAGTATTGAAAAGCAGGCCTATGCATTGGTAAAGGCCATCAAAAAGTTTAGACACTATATCCTGAGGAGTAAAGTCTTCACCACTGTTCCTGATGCAACTATCAAGACACTCCTAATGCAAAATGAGCTACAACCAATGAAGCTAGTTTGTGGGAAAGCTTTAGCTCAGACAATGGCCATTGAAGGGCCTGGCTTAGTACAACAAACGTATGTATTGACTGATACTTCCCCAGATGAATGGTATTATGATATCATCGCATATTTGACAAACTACAAGTATCCCGCATAGATGAACCCAGCACAGAGGCGAGCCTTCAGGCTCAAGTTCCAACACTATATGCTCCAAGGGTCAGTACTCCATAAAGAGAATCATGAAGGAATTTACTTAAGATGTGTGGGAAACGAAGAAGCTAAAAGGATCATGGAACATTTCCATTCTAAGTTTGGGACAGGACATGGAGGAAGTCAGGCCACGGCTTATCAAATTTTAAGAGCATGGTACTATTGGTCTTTCATTTTCAAAGATGCATTCGAGCATGTCAAAACTTGCCACACCTACCAAGTTACTACAACTTGTGAAAAGAATCCTGCTATGCCACTACAACCAATCATAGAAGTGAAACCATTCGCAATGTGGGAACTTGATTTTATTGGCATGATAAACCCACCGTCTTCAGCAAAGCATAGATATATTTTGACTACCACGAATTATTGCACCAAATGGTCCAAAGCACAGGCATTGAAGAACTGCACAACGGATGCAATAATCAAGTTCTTGGAAGAGCATATCATCACTAGATTTAGTTGTCCCAAGGCTCTGGTTTGTGATAATGGTTCCACATTCACTTCATTAAAGTTTTCCAATTGGGAATTCGATTATGGGATCACTTTGAAATTTTCTTCAAATTATTACCCCCAGGGTAATGAACTGGCAGAGTCCACAAATAAGAATTTGCTCAATGTCATCAAGAAATTGTTGTATCAAAACCTGAGAGATTGGCATTCTCAACTCAGGCTTGCTCTATGGGTAGATAGAACAAGAGCCAAGAGGTCGGTGGGAACCTCTCCATATCACTTAGTCTATGGGCAAGACCCTGTCTTTCCCATCCAACTGAGGATTCTGACATTAAGATTCATGCAAAAATACCTAGACCTAGATGATAGAGTTCAGATTCGTCTCTTGCAACTATTGTTACTAGAAGAATAGAGAGATCAAGCTCTTGAGAATTTTGCTAAACACCAAGGGGTTGTCAAACAGTGGTTTGATAGATGCGCAACAACAAAGTCATTCAAAATCTCTAACCTAGTCCTTTATTGGGACAAAGCTCACGAACGAAGAGGGGATCACGATAAATTTGATAATTTATGGAAAGGACCATATCAAATTGCTGAGATATTGGTGGAAAATGCATTCAAGTTAAAGACTTTGACAGCGGAAGACATCCCACTACCCATCAACGGGCAGTTTCTGAAACATTATTTCCAGCCCTGAATTCCTTGATGGAACTTTCATGTACATAGTTAGAGTACCTATTTTTTTTTGTTCTCGCTTTCCCTAGATTAGTTGTTTTTAGATTAGTTGTCTTTGTTTTCTTTATATTAGTTTGCTTTTGTTTCGCTTTGCTTTGGTTAGTTTTTGAATAAGGAGGGTGTCCCACTCTGCGAGAAAGGTGATGTTGCTTACATGCACACTCTAGACTGACCTAGCTAAGGTATGTTATGAATATTCCTCAGGTAAATATCCGTGGAAAATCTTCAAAGCCTAGATTAATTGTTTCTAAAGTATCTTAAGGTTAAGGTTAGTACTTGATTGAAAAGGAAATCATCTATTGTGTCTTGAGACCGAGTCTTACATTTATTACATTTTACACACTTAAAGAATTCTCTGAGTCATTATGGTCTCCTAGGCAAAGTTGTTGGCTAGAAAGAGAGTAATCAAAAGTTTTGCTTCAGCGTCACTATAATACTCAAACCCAGGTGAGCTTCATTGCTTACAGGCCAAAGTGTGGAAATATGTGAAAAGAAAAGAATATCAAAAAGAATTAAGAAAAAGAATGAAAAATCAAGAACACTTGACATTTGGGTGTGCGGACATCTCTACAATTGTACAAAACAATCAAAACAAGAAAAATAATAAATCACTAGAAGTAGAGCAATCTCCGTGAGATTATAGCAGATAACCTCTTTGGGGCTGTTGACGCTCGTTGGCAGCAAGGCTCTATCCAAGGATGCTTTTGGAGCTAAGACAAATGCACTAGAAAGCCATGATGGAACAAAAGAGTCATATTGGTCTTAAGAGACGAGAGTAACACATTTCCACACACTTATAATTGCAGGATAAAATCTCTTGATACAGTTTAGGATTTCTCTTCCCTTTTGAGTCCTCTTCTTGGTCAAGGGATAAGTTAGTTAAAATTAATTTAAGATTCCGGATTTGAAGTGGATAATATCTTTGGAACATTCAAGAACATTCCTAACATGGAGTCGCCAGATGTTGTGACCTTTTCACACATCGCCCCATTGCAAATGGGGACCCCTAGTTGTTTGCTAGTTTTTAGGGTTTGCTCTCGCGCAACGGTTTCATGAGGTCACTACTTTGAGAGTTTCAAGTCAGTCTTTTTGAGTCATCCGAGCCAAGTTGATAATCCATGCCTGAATCAATGCCTAAACACCACAGAAGTGCTCAGAAGGTCCGGGTGACGAGGATTGACTGTGCTTTGGGCCAATTCTGACACTTCCTACTTTTTAGAGAATCTATTTTTATGCTTTTTCGCTTTATCATTTTTGGCATTTTTGGACCAAACGGGGTTCCCTATTTTTTAGGGATTTTGCTTTTTCTATTTTTAGAAAGTTAACCCTGGTCAACGGGTCCACATTTCCATCTTTAGAACCAAAAATCAACCAAAAAATCAAAAAATCATTGAAAATCAAAGTGAAAATCGAAAAATCAAGCAAAAAATAAAGCAAAAATAAGGAAAAGCATGGAAAAGCAAGGGAAAAATTTGGAAAAATCAGTTGAAAATCATGAGAACAATCAACTAAAGGCATGAAATTCATGGAGAAGTGTTCTTAAGTTTAAAGAAATTCGCCCTTGCCATAGAAGGAGAATGTCAAGTCATTAAGGAAGTCTTCCCTTAATTTGAGGGACATGGCATGAGAGCAAGGAAGTCCGCCCTTGCCATAGAGGAAAGATGGCAAGACTTCTTGGAAGTCTGCCCTCACATGGCAAGGACCTCTTGAAGTCCGCCCCAGCATAATGATAAAATGGCTAAGGCACAAGGAAGTCCGCCCTTGACTTGGCATGCCTTCTCCAAAGTCTGCCCAAGCCTTGGCAAGACATTTGTGAAATTTTCCTAGCATGAGAAGAGGGAAAATTGAAATTTTGGCTCAGTATTTGATGCCTTGTAAGGAAAAAATTTGAAATTTGTCTAAATATCTGTTGTAAACTTTTCACAACATCGCCCCATTCAAGATGGGGAACCCCTAATTTTTGCTCCATTCTGGTTTTTCTGGCTTTCGTTTTGTCTCTCTCTATCTGTCTCTTTTCTATTGTCTGCCTTTGGTGGTATATGCCCACCTGTGAACTCAAATGCGAAATTTTGGCCAAGTCTGAAAATTAGGGTTTCTATCTTTCTGATCAATCCAAGGTCAAATGAAGTGAATAAATTGAAAGCAGAGATTAGCGTTGTTAGTATGCTTCCAGCAGGCTCTCAGCAAAATTTTGTCAAATTCTGGCATATTACTATTTTTAGTAAGAGTGCAATTCAAGGCGTTCCGTCAACATTCTTGAAGTTGTGATAGTCACACTGCATCCAGAACATGTCAAACTACTCGCCTGCAAATTTTGAGCTGAAATAGACAACCTACTATTTTTAGCAGTTAGCAGATTTTAGGGTTTATATGCAGGATTTTTCAATGCATGTCTCGAGATTCTTTCTAGGTTTTTTGAGACCTTCGCGACGATATAACATGCAAAGTGAGATAATGACTTTTAGAGTTCAACCTTCGGAGGCTATTTTTAGGGTTTGCATGTCACGGTTTTCTTTGCATGTCTAATGATTCCTTATGGGTTTTTCGAAAGCTTATGAGTGGTATAAAATGCAAAGCAAGGTGATCAGTATTCAGTGACTTACTATTTTTAGCAGTTCCACTCCGGTAGCTGCCCAGTGCATCAAAACCACAAATAGGGAGTAGTGCAACAAAAATGAGGTCAAACGGAGGTTATTTGATATACATGCAAGTCAAAATAGGGTTTCCAGCTTCGGGACCCAAAAAGAGGGGTAAAAGGTCATAATTTCTGAAAACCAATGTATCCCACTGCGTTCAGCATCTTTCAAGCTATCCACCAGTAAAATTTGAAGGCAATTGGAGCACTTACTATTTATAGTAAGGCATTCCAGAAACTAGTTAAAAATAGTAAACTAGTGTCAGGTGCCCCTATGAATGGGCAGGTCATCCGATGAGGAGCACATCATTCGAATTTCAAGTCAAACGGAGTTGTGGAAGTCTTAGAAAAGAGCAGTTACTATAAATAGTAAACCACCTTCAGAAATGTGCTATTTTTAGCAGGTCAGCTCACGATGGCAGTGTGAACAGGTTAAGTAGGTCATGAGGATCCTGTGGTCAAAATTTCAAATTGATCCGAGCTTCAGAGATGAGAGAATTGAGGGACTTACTATAAATAGCAAGACATGGAGAAGCTGGCAAAAGGAAAGAAAAATGCCTAAGTCTGAACAATATCCACCTCCTACCTCCAAACACGCCCTCAAGGAGAAATGAAATTTGATGGAGAAAAATTGTCTAAGTTTGAAGTTACATGCTGCAGGACCTTGAAAATGTGCCCATCCTCAACTAGAAGTCAAGAAAAATCCTAAGGCATGAGTGTCATCCTGCTCCACATATCAAACACACCCTCCTCACAAGCAAGATGATTGAAAAAAAAAAAATTCTAAGTATTGGAATATCCTGCAAGTACCTCCATATGCGCCCAAAGAAGGATGAAGAAGCATGGAAAATATTCTAAGTAAAAGTTTGATCCTCCTGCCACCCCTAAATGTGCCCATACTTAAGAAAGAAGTCAAAGGAGTCAAGGCATTGAAAAGCTTTATAATCCTACATATCTAAAATGCCCCCATCCTCCTCAAGGTGTAAACTGCACCCAAGACAAAGGTAAAGCTGATGGAGAATTACCAAGGCGTTGGTGTTCGTCCACCTCAACATGTGATATGCGCCCAAGTGGGCTACGAAAAGGACAAGAATGATTGACTTTCTTTGGATGCGCCCAAGGTGAATATTGCTATGGCATTGAAATAAGAATATCCTCCTCAAGGTAGGAAATGCGCCCAAGGTAGTGAGGGTGGTAAAATATGGGTGGCGTTGAAATCAAAAACTATCCTTCATGACATGCTATATACGCTCAAGGCATTTAAAAGAAAATTTATCTAAGTGAGTTGATAAAAATTTCTTCATAGGCAGACTGATTGAAGGTGAATGAAAAATTTTCTAAGGAAAAATTAAAAATGTGCTAAGTGATTTTAAGTTTTTCTAAGGCACAACATTTCACCCTCTAAGAAAAATGCCTAAGTCTAATGGAGGGTGATGAAATTGGTTAAGACATGAATGAATTGGCGAGAAAAAGTTGAGGATGGCTGAAGTAAGGGCAACTGGCAAAGAAAGCAATGTTGCATCCAGACAAGTTGTCATCAAGAAGCTGAGCAAGCCTTTCCTGCCAGAGTCTAAGTTCACTTCGAAGTTGGGTAAGCTGGCTGATACGAATCTGGGCATTTCAATATGGAGGTTTTCAAAAGTTGGATGATGGGAGTTGGCAGTCACCGTCCTTCAATGACTTCGCACAATATTGTTCAAAGTGGGCTGAATGCAGTAGTTGGATTCCCACTGGCTATTCAGTGTTCAGAGTTGATGATGGAGTGTGCTAACTGCTACAAGTCTGAGCACAGGTCAATTGTCTCACCAGATGGTCAAGTGTTAGCCAACCTCACTCCTACAGCTATCGGCGAAGCTTTTGGAATCCCAACGCACGAGAGGATGATTTATAAAATAAGAGAGTGTGTTGAACGAATGTATGCTTCTACATTTGAGAGATGTGCAGAAGTGATCAACACTCGCTGGATGAACAAGCCGAAGCCTTCTCATACAAAGTTTCCGAAGTAGATTATATCAGATGATTTGAAGCAGGAGTATTGTGACCTGATCATGATACTAAGTAGAGTTGGTGGCTACCCTCAAGCATTTATTTTTGAGCCATGAATGTTTTATTACATCAACCTCGTGCAGGAAGGAAAATAACACATCAACTGGGCTAGGATGATTAGTCATAATTTGCACGACAGCTCCTGAGTCTGAGGAGGATGAAGACTTTTTACATGGGCTCCTACATTATTTACATGCTGGCTCATATGACGAGGTATAGGGGAATATCTTACAAGGAGCTATTTGGTTGTGGTTCCCATCAATTCAAAATTCAAGAGGCTTGTCTGCAGCTGCACCTAACAAGTACCACCCATTACAAGTGTGTCAACGATGCCTTTACCATGCACATAACGAGATTAGTTTAGCAGTGTACTCATCATAGGATCTCAAGGGAAGCTCAGGAATTAATAGAAAGGTATGGGTGCTAGTTTATTCAGTTTCCGAAGTTTTCTTATATCAGGCTGCAAGGTTTTTCTTCATATCCATATAGGCTGCCTAAGTACCCAACCAATAGAATTTTCATGTTAGAGATATCTAGGCAGTTGGTTGCCTACGATAAGATTCAGAAGAGAAAGAAGAAGGGAGGAGTTGATTTCCCGATTGTCATGGGAAATTTGGATGAAGTGTGTCCTTCACTTCAGGCAGCTAGAGAAGCTAAAAATGAGCTTCAGTTCTTTCACTTTGTAATGTCCCCATTTTGGCCATACGCTCTTCTTTGACTGATAGCCTATTTCCGGAAATCCGTAGGTTGATCAGAAGTGAAATTAGGGTTTCCTTGCTTGGAGATTTGTGGCATTTCTAGGTATTTACTATTTTTAGTAAATACTAATTTTGGTAGTGGTTCAGTTGTCAGCCTTCAGTAAGTCATTTTCAATTGGAGCAGTTGCTTGGGTTTGATTTTGGCTTTAAAAAGCATTATCTTGGTGAAATAATATATTTCAAGGCATTAATGTTTTAATTTCAAGTTGACCCCTTGGCCTAGTTCATTAACTTTAAGTTGTGTTTAAAAGGTGGCCATGAAGGGGGACGCCCTCATGAAGGAGATATTAAATATTTAATAAAGTTTTCTTGTGCCTTGAAGTGGACGCCATTCTAAAGGAGGATTTAATATTTTGAATTTTAAAATATTTCAAAAGGGGACTTTTGGCGTCCCATTCTTGGAGGAGTTTTGGGAATTTGAAAAGTCACCTCTTTTTCTATAAAAGAGAAGTTTTGCTCCAGCTTTTATCATTCAATGTTTATGCTAATGTTATGCTGTCAAAATGACAACTTGTTTAATACTTCGAGGAATGCTTACCTCCTAGTTCCAATCCAATTTCGTGTTTGAAAGACAACACCTAGTTGGTCTTATTGCTGCTTCTCATCCAGACTAGCAGATTGTGCTCAACAGAAGAAGTTTTGATGATAATTCCAGTTTTTGAGTTGCTGATTCATACACAGCTGAAAGTGAAAATTTGAATGCATCTCCTAGGATAAATTTATTATGGTTATGGGTATTTTTGCTGAGTGTTTGCTAAGCCAAGGCGCCCCCTCTTGCAAAGTTTGAGATTTAATTTCAAAGTTTCTGATTTTTAATGCCAAAATCGCCCTTGAAGAGGGTCGTACCATTCTTGGAAGCTTTGGGAATTGTGCCAAAAATATAGGTGCAGTTTAGTTGCTGTTTGATGATCAGAATATGTTTGCCTACCTTCTAAGAAGACACAGCAAAAGACAACATTCAATTCAGAGGTGAATTAAGTGAGTTATGAACATTTCATTGATTTACATAGTTGCAGATTGACATTTCCAGTTTACTGTTTTCTGTATCAGACCTTAGAAAGTTCTAATTTTTGATTCATTATCAACAATTAGAGAGTTAAATAATTGTAAGAGATCATCTATGACTCGTGTTTGAAGACTATTGTAATTCTTACGTAATTTGCAGCTTATTTCTTATTTGTACAAACTGTAAACAGTAGTACTGTTCCAGTTTTAATTGCTGCAATTAATTCTTCTTCTTCTCACATAAGTACCCCTGGATGGTTTACCGCCAGTGAGGATAATGAAAAATTCCGAGCCAAATTTTTTCGTTTTTTCAATTTACAGATTACAAAGCAGTGCACCGTTAAGGTTAGAGGAGAAATCCAAAACGTGCAAGAAAGCAACTCTAACCAGAATGGCGCCAATGATGGCGAGCATTGGTCAGAGGGTCTTCTAATCTAAATACAGAAAGGAACTCAACGTCAAGTATGTGCTACCCAATCCAATGCAGAGTGAGGGGCGACCATATGACGGAGTGATTACAGAATCTAATGCTTGAAAGAAAATGCTGAAAGCTGAAAACTCTCAACACCCAGAATGTGCTTTCTAACCCAGATTGGGATAGTAGCGACCATAGGGCGGAGGTCAATTAAAACAATAACAACTGCTGAAAGAAGAAGACTATTACGACTGATAAGCAAGAACTTAAACGGCTGTCAGTACTACTGCCAGCTTACAATCCTAAAACGAAATCTTACTTGTAATACAAATCAGCATATATAAAGAATTGTACAATATTCGTGAATTGAGTTGCTGAATGTAAAGATCAATTGAAAATGACAATGAATAGATCCAACCACGTTCGCCAGACTTGGGAAATCTTCACTGAAGTCTTCTCAATGTGCTTTAAGGACTTATCACCACCGATCAATAGAGACGTTGCAGATTTATCCAAACTGCTATTACAAACCTGCACTTTCAAGATATAACCAGCATCATAGGATCCAATAAAATGCTCAGTACTCTCTCGTTTCTCATTCAAAAAGATTGCTATCCATTGCAAATGACTACTAAAGGGCGCTCAAATCAAGACCCCAAAACAGACTTAAATTGCAGCTGATATTTAATGCACAGATTTCAAGAAACTAAAAGGTACGGCTCAGCCAGGAAGGGCGATTTCTTTATTAAAAATTCAGATCTGCACTATAAAATCCGAAAACTTGCAAACATTGGCGCCTATCCAATACGGAGAGGAAGAGACAATACCCACAACCTAATTTTTTTTTTTTTTTGAATTACAAATGAAAAAGCGGATCTGCTGTAGCAAACTTGCAATTCTAGAACACGGCTAAAAGGCAGAAAACAGAAATCTAAAGACTTAACATGCAGATTACAATGCACTAATTCCAATAACTCACAAATAGACTAATAATCATCCCTAGTCGTTGTCTTACAAACGAGAAGAGATGCCCAATGCTAGGAGGCCTTCATGCCTCGAAGCGATTCCAGAGCCAATCCGACAGCATAACAGTATATTTGTCCAAAGATGATGAAATGATGCTCAACTCCTTCCTTTTATAAATTTCCATTTGACTTCTCGTAACCCTAAAGTCACTTTCAAGCCAAAACCCTAATCTCCTCAAGATGGCGTACTTTCTCCTTCAAGGTTTAATAAATGATATTTTAATTAAATGCCATGCTTGAAAAAAGCACCCAACATAAGCTTGGTTGACTTTGGCAATAATTAAATTAATCTTTTAATGAGGGCGCCACCCTCAAAGACCCCTTTTTAAAAACATCTTTAAGTCATTAATGTAGGCCCATGGTCAACGTTAAAATATAATATTTAAACGTGACTTTTTAATTAAATGACTTAGCTTATCCCTCCGCAGGTGCCCTGAAGCCAATACTGAGCCAAACATTTGACCAAACTGAAGCAGGAAGTCAACCGAGCTGAACTCATCTGGAAAACTGCCAAAAATAGAATTTACTAAAAATAGTAAATTCCAAAAAGTGCTCTGAATGCCGAGATGAACATACCACTGCGAAGCCCTCTGAAAACCCAGAAGGAATCCGCCATTGAATCCACCATCTCTGAGCAATGACCTCAAAAATAGGAAACCCTAATTTTACCTTCCGACTAGCCTTCGGGTTTCCAGAAAAAAGGCCAACGGTCACATGAATGATCAGGTTTGAGAAGGGGACATTACAGATAATTGATTGTAACACTCTTATACCCACTTCATAGTGGTGAATCCCCACAATTCTGTGGATGCCTGCCGCAGCGGATGAATTGTTTTAATTGTAATCTTTTCCCCCCACTGTTTGGTGGTAGCGTGGAATTGCTTGTTCATGGCTGGTTATCCGCCTATTAATTTCTAGCTTTCATTTAAACACTCCATCATATGTTAGCACCTCGCCCTCAGTGGGATCTTGAGTGCACATTCTTGACGTTGAGTTTGTTTTATTTCAAGTAATTGTTTTTAGTTTCTCCGCCATATGACAACACCTATCCTTCCTTGGGATTGAGTGTGCATTCTTGGCGTTGAGTTCTTTCAAGCTTGGATTTTCAGTTTTTGATGCTAACGCTAATCAAGTTGGCTAGTGCTGGTTTTTATTGTGTAAAACTATCGAAAAAATTGGTTAGCATATTTCACACTTTTCATATCACACCAACAGACAACATTATGATCCACATAGCAATATGAGATGGATACTGTCAGAAGAGTTCAAGCACATGGCGAATACTGAGGATTACTAGGTTGGTGCATCAGACGAGGCTGATATCAGGAAGAAGATGTTCTCTAGGTTGCCATTGAGCATGATCAGGGAGTGAAATTATTCCAGTACCGGACCAGGTGAGCGAGGACATGAATATTCTCCGTCTAGATTATGAGGCAGTGATAGATACTCCACTTCTGCTCTCAGATTGGTTGGAGCCAGGGATTGTTGATTTGGACATGCTTTGTACTCCAGTCATGACTTTCACCAGAGCATGGGTTGAAAGGCATGTGAGAAAATTGAAGAGTAGGCCAATTCCTTTGACTTACAACTTGATGGGAGATCATAGGACACCCACTACCAGCAGGAAGAAACAGATTACTCGAGGTCTAGAATCTCGAAGGAAGGAGCTAGTTCGGTCAGAGCCAGTTCAGCCGGAGCCTCCGAGAGTTATAGTAGAGTCACCCACGCCATTGGAGACACGTTCTCCAAGCATACAGGAGGTTTCATTAATTGCTGATTAGAGGAATGCAATGAATCAAGAGGAGTTACATGAGGAAAATCAGCCACCGAGGAGAGAATTAGTTGGCCAAAGTGTCAATGCACCTAGTAGAGATGATCACCAAGAGGAAGATGAGAAGACTGCTACTGACACTTGCTTTTAGTGTGAGTTAGAGATAGAACTAGAGGATGATGCAGTTTCAGGAGATACTCAGCCATTAGAGGCCAATGAGCCTCGCCAGAATGAAATTGAGGTAGAACAAGTCTGTGAAGTAGAGGCAAGAGAGGAGCAGCTGTTTGTCATACAGCAGACGATACCTAATTGGTTCAAAGATAGAATGAGAAGGAGCCCCAGTGAAAAAGTTGATCCGACAGTAGAGATGGAAGAGTTTTTGAATAGGATCAGCACGCCTCCACCAAAGAAGAGAGCACGAAAATTTTAAAAGATATTAATTTATGAGGATGGCTCTAGCACCCTTCATCTATCAGTGCCACGAGTTGATTGTGATCAAGATGAAGCAATGCCAAAGAATTATGTGATCACGACCATGGAGTTAGGACGTCCCACGAGTGCACAAATCATTGAGGAGTGTGATAACTCCTATCAGGCGATTAAGGATAGACTGCTCAGGACAAAAGGAAAGTATAAGAAATTGAAGAAAGAGCATAAAACTTTGATAGGATATATGCAGCAGTTGTCTCATCCTTGTGAGCAGGAGATTCCAGCGATAGAACTTCCAGCCGAGTTGTCTAGAGCATCAGTTAGCGGCTTGGAGGATTTGAGGAAGATGGCATAAGAGGCGGATAAATGGGTTATAGGAGTTCGTGCCGAGACAGAAAAGTTCATGGAAGACCTTGCTCATGCTTTCCAACAAGCTTCCAGCATTATGGCACGAGTGGAGGCAGTTGATCAGGCTTGGGGTGATGCTTCTGTTTATCAAAGAAAAGTTATCCACTGTGTGGAGGAATTGATGCATACTCCTTTGCAGATGCTCATTGATGGAGGAGTCATTCAAGATGGCGATAGGTATAACTTCACTGGATGGTACTCTTCAGTAGTCACAGGATGTGGTTTCTTTGACACAGCACAGGCGGATTCAGCTAGAGTCAGGAAAGCTATGATGAACATCATTGATGGAGTTTAGAATACTTTAGAGGTAATTTTTGCTAGACGGCTGAATCCTGATGAGGTGACTACTGAGGGACTAAGGAGTAGGCTGCCACCTTTCTTTTCTGAGGTGAAGACTTTCATGTAGGATGACTTTGATAACATTTCCACTTTCTCCGGCCTTATTTAGAGTACGCAGGATGCTTTAGCTGCTTGAAGAAAATCTTGTACGTGGCATGGACAGTCAGTCACAATGCTAGAGTTTCAGCTTTATTGTATCCCACCGATTTTAGTCCAGGAGGTTCAGGCTGTGCTTGCCAAGTTCATCGAGTTTAAAGCCAAGGAGAAGGAGAATAGAAATGCACTTCTAGATGATGACTTTCTAGAAGAATGATTGTGGGCATTAATTGCCTTTACTATTTTGGGAATGAGTGGGAATCTTTGATTCATTTATTGTACCACTCCCTATTCTGGCAGTTTTTAAGGTTAGGGTTGAGGTGGCTCAATCTTAGCCATTTATTTGATTGTAATCTAAGTCGTCCATTGGACTTGGCCATCTATAAAAGGGGGAGTCCCCCTCATTTGTACCTCATTAGATTAGAATTAGAAAGTAGAGACATCAAAGAGTAGACATTTTGTTTGATAGCATAGTTTGGAGGAGAAGGAAAGTTTTCCTTTGAAAACTTTTGTAAGAGATTGTTATGTAAAACTTTCATAATAGAAGATCTTTTCATTAATGATGAAATTTGTCTTTGTTATGGATAGCTAGCAAGGTTTCTTCATCCCTTCTACTTCAAGTAGCGTAAAGTAGTTTAAAGTAGTATAAGTTTCATTTCATGTAAGTAGATATTAGTTGTGGACTTGTGGTGTGGATCGAGGAAACTTCGTTTCTAGTCCATACCACTAGTGGCTTGCTGACAGCAAGTTTTCCTTGTGTGGTCAACTGAAGCATTTTATAAGCCTAACTTTAGTTGCAATTCATATCTTGGTATGCGTCATCTTGACGGTATCTTGATGTCGGATTATAACTTGAAAATTTCTTGTTATCCCCTTGAATATTGCACCAACTTTGTGTAAGATGTGCGACGTGAGGTAGAGAAGAGTTTGGTTGAAGCTTGTCGAAATTGATCCTGCGTCCCGTCCTTAGATAGACCATAAGTTTTCTAATCCTTGGAGCCATTCAATTCAGTATTTTCTGGTTAGTCTTAGGAAAACGTACCTTATTGCCAAATCATCCGCATTGCATAAAGTCCCTTCCAATCATTAACCTGTTGTCAACTGTAAGCCTTATAAACAATTGTGTCAGTCCCCTCGTGTAAACAACAATTCACAACAAACCGACTGAGGGTATTCCAAAGCATTTCAGAACCTTGAAGTTGAACGTGCAATCTTTCTAGCAATCTTAGCACACGGAATACTTTGATCAAGAGAGAATGGAGTAGTCTTCGGATTACTTTGTTCTGCTGATTGGTGCGGTCACAAAAATCACATCAATAGGAACTGGCGCTAGAAGGAGGGCCGCCTCTCTGAGGATTCCTTGCAGTTATCAACCATATTCAAGCAAGAAAGGATTTTTCATCAAAAAAAAAAGAGAAGTTTTTTGGAGAAGAAATTATCAAAAGTCAAGATGGTGCTACCGCATAGAGAGATTTTTCCAGTGTTGCAGCCAAATTTGGGGTTCAACGATGATCAAGAAGACATCCCCTTAGGCTTGAACATTCTCGCATGGAGGACAAAGAGGAGCTACGTTGAGTATATGCAAACCTGCTTCGTGTTGGAGGAAGAAGAAGAGAAAGCTATTAAGATTCAACTTGCAATTGAAAGAGATTTTTTGAATCAAAGGAAACGACTTGCTCCCGCTCCCGCACCTTGCCGATAATCAGCTACATCCTGGATCGTATCAGTTCATTCTCACTAGATAAGTTGAAAAGAATCTTGAGGTCCACTCCAAGTTCGTCCAAAGAGTTTGTAGAGTTAGAGCTACCCACTCGAGCAAGGAAGAAGAAAGAAAGTCATTCAAGTAAAGAGGTTAGGTCAAGTGAAGAAGTGTTGTCAAACGAAGAAGCTCAGTCGAGTGAAGAAAGTGGAGAAGAAATTTCAAGTTTGTTCAGAACTCCACCAAGCGTTTCAAGATTTGCTCAACCAAGACAAGTGCAAGTTCTAGTGTTTGTTCTACAATAGTCATAGCCACAACCGATTCAACAACCAGCCTGAGTTATTGTTTATCAGAGGAAACAACTAGTTCAAGCAATGGCCCAACCAGGAGGTCAACCAGCTCCCAATGGTGCTACATTGTTGGTTACCAACCCCTCTCCACTTGAGTTCGCTGATTACCATGACATGCCAAAGAATTCAGAGCATTTTTGCACTAAGTTTCAGGTCAATGATGTTAATCGTATTGTCGAGGACCACGTCAAGATATTCGAAGATCACTTACGCAATAGGTAGATTGCATATGCAGACGTGGCTTGTAGACTCTTTCCATACTCTTTGGAAGAGGAAGCTCATCACTGGTTTATTCACTTGCCAGTTGGATCTATAAGGTCATGGGAGATGATGAAGGAAGCCTTTGTCGGAAAGTTTGGTATACCTATTACTCCCGTAGAAATTTTCCGCCAATTTACAGAAGTGAGAAGGCAAGACAAAGAGCCCATCCATGCATTCAACAACAGATTTCAGAAGGCTCTCACGAGGTTACATACTCCCTACGTTGTTGCTAATGCCAAGGAAAACTACTATTCGGCCTTGGATCTTTTGACTGCAATGTTCGTGAAATCTCACCCCACTCCAGCTAATATGAATCAAGCTTATACTAAGGCCGTCGAAGTAAGTCAAGGTTTAGGGAAAAACATAACTAGGCCCTCACTATACACTGGCCTAGCCACAACAAACAATCAGATGCAAACGCTTGGCTCAATGTGGAACTAGCAGGTTCCAGCATTGAATCCAGTTCCTCAGCCGGCTAGCCAGATACAAACACCATCCAATCAATGAGTTCTCCATCCTGGGACTCCTTTGTCCCAAGCTCCGGCGACACAACCTATCTATCTCCAGAATACAGTACCACCAATGAGGACTCAAGAGGAGAAAAAAGAAATGAAAGAATTAGTAGAACAAATGAAAAGGCTATCAACTGAGGTGACTTACCTCAGAAATCAGAACAACCAAATGCAGTCCATGTTAAGAAATTATCAAACACATCTAGGTGCCAATCGAGGATATCAAAGTAATCCTCCACATCATCAAGATGCCCATCAAGGACATGGCCACGATAACAGTCATGGGTATTGCAATAATAACCAAGGATATCAGAAGAGATCCTAGAATACAGGGCCCAATAATGGAGGAGTTTCGTCACCACTAGATAACTTGCCACCTCCAGAGAACCATCCTGCCGACAGAGTTTACTTGGCAAAAGTTGCTATGTCAGGATGGTGTAGATTACATAATACAAATCAGCATTTAGAACTCCAATGTCATGAATTCCAAGTAGCTATTGATATTTTCAAAAGAGAAGTGAAGAGCACGGAGGGTACTGAGAATCCTCCAACTACTGGATATGAGATAGTCCTAGTACAACGATATGACTAGGCACTGATTTTAGAAGTTAATGTCCCACCTGAGTACCAGAGTTACACGCCGCCGCAAATCAATCACAGATTTCCGCCAACATCAGCAAATGGTCCCGTGAGGACTCCAGACTATCAAGCGGAAGAAGCTCAAATGTATTCAAAGGCTCAAGTCTATTCAAAAGTTCAAGATAGTTATTCAGAGGAGCCTCTTGGTCAAGACAATTATCTTTTTCCACCTCTCAACAACAGTGTTTTGGTAGAAGGAAGAAGAGAGGTGCAAGTGTTTCAGACATCCGGAGGAGCACCCAAAGTGTATCAGAGGAGTTATCACCAGAAGGAGCCTCTAATGTCATCGATTCCTCCAAATAATTTAGCAACCCCACCGAATCCTAATGCCAATAATAATCCAAGTATACCCAAGGATTCTCCATAATACAGGCAGCAAAGTATGATGCAAAATAGAAATGGGCAATAGACTGTCCAGCAGCCTGTCCACCTAATGCAACACCCACAGAAAGAAAATCTTCCAAGAGATGATATGAAAAGGCTAAGTTCCTATGTGTTGGAAGAAGTTAAGAAAATAAAAGTCAGTCTTCCCTTATACGAGTTGATGAAGATTTCGGAGGTCAGAGATATTGTCTTGGGAAGCTTGTATGAGACACCTATTGCAAAAAACACTTCTCAAGAAGCAACTAGTTCATCAAGGAATTCTCCCATGAAAAATCAGTCTCGTCCTGTGCAAAGCGCAAATATGGTAGAAGTGTTTCACGCACCATTCAACACTTGGGAGACTCCGCAACAGTCTCAAGGTTTTGTGGGGATGGTACAAGGATCTTCAAATGAGCCCGAAAGGCCAAAGACTGAAGAGAAAACGAGAGTTAGATTCAATCTGCCTATGGAGCACAAGCCAAAGCAAGAACAAACACAGAAGATTGCCCAAGATAATCAAGCACAACTAGATAGAAAGAATGAAAAGAAGTATACTGTAACCGAGGAAAGAAGAAAACCAGTGGTATTTTGTCAAGGGAAAGATTAACCAACCCCATTCCTCGTGTCAGTTAGAATTTTTGGGAAATTATTACACAACTGTTTGATTGATTCCAGTGCTTCCAGCAATGTCATGCCACTGAAGGTGTGCGAAAGGTTGGGTATAGTTCCACTTTAAACTACCAAGAAGGTAACTGTTGTGACCTTTTCACACATCGCCCCATCGCCAATGGGGACCCCCAGTTGTCTGCTTGTTTTTAGGGTTTTGTCTCCTTGCAACGATTTCGTGAGGTCACCTTGTTAAGAGTTTCAAGTCAGTTTGTCGAGAGTTACCCGAGCCAAGTCAATAATCCATGCTTGAATCAGTGTGTAGACGTCATGGAAGCGCTCAGAAGGCCCAGGAAACGAAGATCGCCTGTGAATTCGGCCAATTCTGAGACTTCCTACTTTTTAGGAAATTTTGCTTTTTCGCTTTTTCATTTTTGGCATTTTTGGACCAAACGGGGTTCCCTATTTTTTAGGGTTTTGCTTTTTCTATTTTAAGAAAGTTTCTATTTTTGGAAAGTTTCTATATTTGGAAAGGTCTCGAATTTCAAAAATCCACTCAGAAGTTCAAAAAAATTGAAAAATCACTCAGAAAATCAAAGAGAAAATTGAAAAATCATTGAAAAATCTGGAAAAGCAAGTAAAAAGCATGAGAAAATCAGACTGGAAAACATTAAATTCTGGAAAAATCATTCAAAACCAGTCAGATCTGAAGCACAAAATCACTGAAAATCAACTCAAAAAGAATGGAACTCATGAGAAATCTGGTTAAGTTTGAAGAAATTTGCCACAAAGAAGATGGTCCTTGAAATATGGGACGCAAAGAAAGAAGATCAATGAGCTTAGGAAGTTCGCCATGCTTGTGGAAGGATGGAATGTCCAAGACAATGAGAAGTCCGCCCAACATTGAAGGAAAAATGTCAAGGACTATCCAAAGTCCGCCCTGACTTTGGCAAGACATGCTCAAAGTCCGCCAGCCTTGAGGAAGCACGTCCTAGCCTCCTCCAAAGTCTGCCATACACTTGAAAGGAAGTGCCAAGAAGCTATGAAGTCCGCCATGTCAAGTGCCAAGTGCTTAGAAAGTCTTCCTTGACTTGGAAGAGGTTGGCAAAAGGTTTAAGAAGTCCGCCATACACTTGCCAATAGGTTGGAAAGTCCGCCTAGGCACATGGGAAAGAGAAAAATCAAAAATTTCACTAAGTATTGGTGCCTAGTCAAGAGAAATTCAAAAATTTGCCTAAGTATAGAGGCTAAAGGATGAAAAATTGAGATTTTTGGCTAAGTGTTATGACATTTTTAAGAGGAAAAGTGCTAAGTTTGAAGGGAGAAAATTCGCTATGGCATGTGGAAAGTGGAAAAGACTTTGGGAAGTTTGCCTAGGCTATGGCAAAGAAAAAATGAAGTGTGCCTAGCATGAAAATGGAAGAGAAAAATTAAATTGCCCAAGTATGGATGTCTAGAGAAAATGTTATAAAAATTGACAAATTTGGCCAGAGAAAAATGCGCAAGGCAAGGAGAAAGGAAAGATCGCCCTTGGCCAGAAGGAATAAAAATTTGTCAAGCGTCAAGGAAATTTGCCTGATAAAGACATCCAGACAAGGATTTTGCCTAGAAAAATTCGACTGAGCAAGAGAAAATTTGACTTTGGTAGAAGAAAATAAGCTCAGTGCAATTAAAAGTTTGCCATGGCAAAGAAAAATAAGGATTTGGCATAACAATTGTCAACGGAATGGCTTAAGTTTTGTCTTGGGTAGACGAAATTGGGAATAAAATTGGAAAATACACTTTTAGCCAAGAAAAATGAAGAGAAAATCGAAATAGCCATGGGTCCAAACGAACGGGTTGGAATAAATTAAAATATTTTAATATTTTAATAATTTATTTTCAACTACTTGGAAATTTAAATGCCTTGGACAAAATGAAGTTTGCCAGAGGTGTTTTGGAGGAAAATAATTTGTGCCGGACAGAGATAAAATCTGATGGGAAAAATTAAATTCACCATGAATTTAAAACTTGGAAGGGTCAAATTTAATTAAATGTTTAATGTTTTCTTTCAAAATTTGAAAAATCAAAGATAAACATTTAAGCAAAAAAAATCAAATTTTTGAAGATCAATGAGATTTTCCTGGATAAGCTCAAGACAGATTCTTTTCGAAAAATAAAGGAAACTTGCCTGTTTGAACAAATGAAAACAAATCGAGATCGAGAAACAAGAAGGCAGTTGCTAAATAAATTAAATCCTTCAGCATTATAATGAGTTTCAGCAACTCATTTTTCACAGGCACAGCTGAAGAGAAATTTGATCTCTCTTGAAATTATCAGGAAGTTGATTGTTCAGTAGTAGGCAAGATCAAATTTTTCAGAGGAAGAAGTTATCTTATGCTGAAGGAGAATTCTCTCGGAAAAGGGAAAAGATTTATCTGTTGAAAGTTAAAATTCTTCTGTGCAAGAGGGGCGCACTTCTTCTAAATTATTAGAATTTAAATCTGATTTGCAGCCAGCAGTTCTTCACTGAGGTTTGATGTTCAGTCAAGTTGATTTGCTATTCTTCATCTGTCTCTTTCATGTTGATTCAATTCTGGCGAAATTTTCAACTTCATCCATTTACTTTCAGCTTGCTTTTTCGCAGCAATTCAATTATTTAATAAGCTGAAAGTAAATCATCCAAACCCAAGGCATAAGAATAAATTAATTTAAAAGGTCTCCATATTAATGTTAATTTTCTGACTGCAGGTTGATGACCACTGTGGGCGAATCATCAAAGAGACCAGCAAAAATGAAGTTCGCCAGCAAAGGTGCCCAGCGGGAGACTAAAATCAATTCAAAATGGAAGAATTTCGTAGACACCGATCTCAGACATGTCGACTTCGATGAGTTCAAAAGAAGAGTATATGGACATAATGGACTTCTGACACCGATAGCCAGGCGGATGATCAGAAATGGGATTTTCCAGGCAGCTGGGTTCCCACCTACAATAGATTGTGCAGAATTGATGGTGGAATGTGCTATCCACTATGATGCTCAAAAGAGGCATATCATTGCACCGGATGGCAGAATTCTGGCACACTTAGGTGAGGTGGCAATCCAAGAAACCTTCGGCATCCCAAAGCATTCGCGGACTATCTATAAGACCAAGGAGGAAGCCAAGAAGTTATATGACAGCCAACCAGACTTATGCACTACAACTGTTAACAAGGCATGGCTGGACAAACCTAAGCCATCAATAAAGAAGATGCCCAAAAGACCTCACCGGACAGACTTCAAAGAAGATTTTGGAGACATCATATTGATGCTGAACAGAATAGCTAGCAACCCGCAGGGTGCATTTTTTGAGAGCTGGATGTACTACTTCATAGATGAGATCACTTCTGGCATGAAAATGTTCAATTGGTCACGGATGATAAGTGACAATCTCCACGAGCAATTGATCAATCTGGAAGAGACTAAGTCTTTTCACATGAGCTTGTATGTTGTGTACTTGTTGGCCAGATCATATAAGTATCCAGGACTAACTTGCAAAGGAAAAGTTGGCAACAGAGAAAACGAACTCAAACCTTACGATTGTTACCCACAACTCCAGTTGAAGGAGAAGTCTCATTTCAGAAGGGCACATGATGCGTTCTTAATGCATATCACCAGAACACTTCAAGGGGGAGTACATCAGAGGTTCAGTCATGAGGCGAAGAGTCTAATCAGTAAATATGGGTCCTGGTTCATCCAATTCCCAAAATTTACATATATCAGGATCCAAGGATTTACTGAAAATCTCTATAAGTTGCCCATTTATCCGACAAATCGGATGGTTTTGCTCGAAGTCCTGAGGCAACTAGAAGAATATCAAAACATTCATAGGCCAACCAAGAAGGCATCTATTACATTCCCATTGTTCATCGGGAATATGTTGGAATCTTGTCCATCCTCACAGGCAGCAGAGAGTGCTAGATTGGAAATCCAATGGTACCCATTTACAGCCTACAAGTCCAGGGTCAACTTTGACCCACATCATAATATTCGGACAGTAGAGGGGAGAAGGTACAAACACAAAGTGGAACTAGAAGACTTCTGGGCTGATGTTGCCGATGAATACGAAGTCAGGAGGAGACTATAGTCGAGGATGCCAGTAGACTTCATGAGGACAATTGAATTTTGTCGAATACCTAAACAGTTGCATGACGATGGGGACTACATCCAGCCCCATTTCGAGAAGAGTCGACCTCTTCCTCCTGTGAGATGGTCAGAGCCTAAGCATTTCGACTTAGCCACATTAATGAGACCAGTGGTCAAATATTCTCAGTGGTGGGTTGACTGTCAGGTCCGGGAGATGAGACATAAAAGAATAACGCTCACGTATGATCTACTGAGCGAGACAGAGTCGTATTCCTCCAATGTCGGTGCTTCCCATCAAGACTTGGTTGGGATTGGAGAGAAAAGGAAGGAAATAGTTGCAAGTGCAGAGCTTAATTCCAAAAGGCAGAACGGAGAACCATCTCGTTCAGCAACATCCCGGAATATTGACGAGCTGATGGCTACCATAGATGAATCCTTGGTGGAAAAGATTGTACCTCCTATGGTTCAGGAAGAGAACGATGAACCTACTCCGCTGGATGATGAGGAATCCTCATCACCTACAGGCACGGAAATACTTGGTTCAGACAATGAGATAGAAGTCTGGAATAATGACTTCGAGGAGGGAAGGATTTCCGCTCTCAGGGAGGTTGTTGATGTTCCGAATGAGGAAGAGGTTCAGGTAGAAGATGAAGTCAAGCAGCTGACCATTCTAGATTGGCTGATAGAAAGAATGAAGATTCAACCACCTACAGAAGCCCAAGAGGAGGATGATACTGCAGATTTCTTGGCAAGGTTGGCGCAAGTTGCAATCAACAAGCCTGCCAAGAAATTCTCTACTATTCAAAGGGACGAGACAGGCAGCTGTTCTGTACACATTGCAGTACCCACAGTGGACAAGCCACAAGACAAGATTACTCCTCAAGAGTATGCCATAACCACTGTAGATCTTGGCCCAACCTCAAAAGGCCAAGAAGTGGAGGAATTAGATAATTCCGTCTCAACTATCAAAGCGAGATTGGAAAAAGAAGTGGCTAAGAAGAAAGAGTATAAAAAGGAGGTTGAACGCCTTAAGGAGTACATACAGCATTTGACCCAGCCACTTGATCAGGGTAATGCGGTAGCTCCTCTTCTCCTCAATTCATCGCAGGAAGTGACCAAGGATGTAGAGCACGGAATGGTTACAACCAGGGAGGCTCAGGACTGGATGGTGAGCGAAGGCACGGAAGCAGCCTCGTTCATGGAGAAACTGGCACTTGCCTATGGGCGGACTTCTTCTTTTCTTTCCAGACTTATGGATATGGCAGAGACATGGGAATGTATTCCAGACATGCAGGAGAGGCTTATTCCAAGCCTTAGGATCTTGAAAGGCACTCCAAGGGAGGAGTTGGTTGATAGAAGGGTGATTGTTGCAGGAGCAGCATATGATTTTCATCACTAGTTTTGGGCAGTGACTATACATAGAGAAGTTTTGGAGAAGGCGAAAGAAGATGGGCTCAGAATTGAAGAGCAGGTCAAAGAAATCCAGGAGAAGATTTATATGATAGCTGCAGAAGTGTTCAACCATGAGGTTGTCTGGGAGAACGACATGCAGCTGGAGAGGTTGAAACATAAGGTTCAAGAGATTTTCTTCTCGACCACTGGACCATTTCTGAGACAAGATTTTGCGAGAGTGGCAAGACTGTCAGCCATCCGAAATGATTTTGGGAAGCAGGAGGCAGATTGGGAAAGTACTTTTGCCAAATGCCCCGAGAAGTTGGATGGACTTGAATTCCAGATTAGCATGCTGCCACCTGTCACAATGGAGGAGGTCATCGCAATAGTGTCCAGGTTCATCGAATGCAATGTTGCTCAGAAGGATAAGGATGCCTCTCCTAGATAATAGCTACAACTGCCACTTTACTGATTGATTACTAGTTGATAACTTATGTTATTTCGGGCAACCCTAATTAGGGTTGGGTTGTAATAATCTTGGCCATTGATATTGTTTTAATCTCGGCCCTCCATTTGATTTTTGAGGCTCTATATAAACTGGTGCTCTCTCACTTTCATTTGTGTGGAGACAGAGTATGAGATTGTTGCATTGAGACTATTTCGAATAATAAAAGCTCTTATGCATGATTTGCTTTGAACAACTTTTATTGTCAAATAGTAAGCGAGGTTGCATATCTTCTTCCGCCATAGATTAAAGTTAGCATTAGATTAAATAGAATTTGCTTTGAAAGTTGGTTAAGTGAATGAGAGATTGATCGTATCGATTCAATGGTGAAGTATTGCTCATACTTTCTTCGAATGGATGATTTGCATTCGATGTGTAAAGTTAGACTGAGCTTATAATTGTGGAAGCTTAACTTCAGCCTCATTTGAGGTTTGAAAATCATTATCACACCCCTTGAAGATTGCACTCACTTTGCGTATGTTGTCCAACAGGAGGCGAAACAAAGTGTGGTTTATTCTCTTCACCGAATCCTTTTGTCTCTTGAATTCGTAGGCATAGAATAGACCTCCTAAACCCTTATCATTTTTGCTATTTTTTTGAGATCCACATTGAAGTCTTAAGTGAAGAAAGCCTTTAATGATAAATCCGCCTAAGTTCCACACTTGTGAAAAGTTCTTTAACGTAAGTCCCCTTGTTTATTACCAGCAAATCACAACGCCCATTGAGCTTATCCACACGTCGAGACCCGACAAAAGAAACCTTGGAATCGCCATATGATCTTCTCGCAATCTTAGCATATGCGGTGGTTTTTCAAGAGAGGATAGAGTGTCTTTGGACATTTTATTCTGTGTGTTCGGTGGATGATAAAATGTACACCAACAGTAACCCAGCTAGATAAGACCAAGGTTCCAATTGTAGGTGAGTTGAACAACATTCATATGCAGTTGGCAGCTGATCCTAGAGTCTAGAGTTGTATTGACATATCAGTGGTCGACATACCTGATGGGTATGGCATGCTGCTAAGCAGAGATTGGGCCAGAAAATTGAATGGATACATTGCAACAGATTTCTCCTACATGTGGCTTCCGTGGAGGGGAGTCCCGAATCAAATTAAGATCGAGAGCACACCAAGGCTTAGATTGATGATCACTGAATATGGTGAGGGTAATGAAATAATGTTTGTAGAAATGGATTTGGGCTCCTACAAGCCCATCAAGCAAGAAGTATTGATGCTGCAAAGCTCGAGTGAAGAGAAGTGTTTAGCAGATGCCATGACTTCCACCGAAGTGTTGACTGAAATTGATTTGAGTGATAGGGAAGGTGGAGGAATGTTTGAAAATTTTAGAGATTCTGTCTTAAAGAGTGTGAAGCAAGAGACAGAGGTGGGGAAAGATGCCTTCATCAAGAATTTGCTGCTTCCAAATTGGTGCAAAATCCATGAGGCGTTCCACTCTGAGATCACGTGTGCCATGTGTAAAGTGGCCTTAGAGCAAGTTGCAAGGTTCGTTCCACAAGCCTCATTGCAAGAAAAGTATCAAGAGATAAATGAAGAAAGGGATGTTTTAGTAGAGGAACTTGTAGAAGATGATAAAGCTCAGCTAGTAATTGAAGAAAAGGTTTCAGAAGCACACAATCAAGAAAATATACATACTCAACCTCCCAACACAATAACAAAAGATCAAGTATGGACTTTGAGGTTTGATGGATTGAAGTCAAAGAAAGGAAATGGAGCAGGATTTGAATTGATTAGCCCGACAGGAGAAGCATACTTAGGTGCCTACAGGCTCCAATTTTCATGCACTAACAATGTTACTGAATATGAGTCTTTGATTCATGGCTTGCTCCTTGCAATTCAAAAGGGAGCTTAGATTGTACACGCCTTTGGAGATTCTGACATTGTGGTCCGCCAAGTAAGAAAGCAGTATGCTTGTCACAATAAGAGGTTAGGCCGTTATCAAAATAGAGTATGGGACCTCTTAGAAAGTTTTGATGTGTTCAATATTAAGCAAGTTTATAGGTCCAAGAACCCTATAGCCAACTCTCTTGCACAAGCTACTAGTTCGTTGGAACCTCTGGCTATGGAAGGATTAAAGAATTTCACAGTGGAGTTAGTTTCAACACCTTCAATTCCAGACAATATAAAGAATTTTCAAGTGTTCGATGATGATAAAAAAATTCTGGATTTTCTCACATGCTTGGGTGTGTTTGAAGCACAAATCATCGATGAAGAAGAAACTGAGGAAGCGAAATTTGATACTAAAGGAATCCTGAATTTGAAGACAAATGTTATGGCAAGAGAAATGGTTGAATTAGAAAGATTGTTCGATCCTGATAGACTGAGTAGAAACCAGAGTACCCAAGGAAATGACTGCGAAGCCATCAAGATGGGGACAAAAGACCAAGTGAAGAATGTTTTTTATTGGAAAAGTTTGCACACCTGAAGAAAGAGAAGGCATCCTACAAGTCATGAAAGAATTTCTAGATGTAATAGCCTGGGGATATGAAGATTTGAAAACATATGATACTTCATTGATCACACATACAATTCCATTGAAACTAGGCAGTAAGCCATTAGACAGAATCAAAGGCCTGTGAATCCATTATTAGAACTATTGATCTACCAAGAAGTCAAGAAGCTTCTTTCGGCAAGGATCATCTTCCCAGTGAGGCACTCCACGTGGGTCGCCAATCTAGTTCCAGTCAGAAAGAAAAACGGAGAAATAAGATTATGTGTGGATTTCCACAATTTGAATAGGGCTTCCGAAAAGGATAACTATCCATTGCCTTCTTTAGATGAAGTGTTATAGATTCTGAATGGTTCGTAGATGACGTCCTTCTTGGATGGATATTCAGGCTATAATCAGGTGATGTTGGAGCAAGCAGACAGATTTGTTGTGACCTTTTTCACACATCGCCCCATTGCAAATGGGGACCCCCTAATTTTGGCTTTGCTTTTAGGTCGTTTTGTCGTTGTCTCTCTTTTCTACTGTTTGTCTTTCCGGGATGTGCCCGTCTGAATTGAAATCTTGGCCAAGTCTATAGAATTAGGGTTTGCATTTCTCGTGTCAGTTTGAAGTCAAATCGAGTTTTGAATTGAAATCAGAGATTAACGTTGTTGTCAAGCTGCTTCCAGCAGGTTCCAGGCTAAATTTTGTTAGATTCTGACTACTTACTATTTTTAGTAAGTGTGCAATTACAGGCAATCTTTCAGCATTTTTTGAAATTCCAACAGTCACGCTGCATCCAGAGCACATCAAGCTACTCACAGGTTAAATTTGAGCTGAAACAAACAACTTACTATTTTTAGCAGTTCAACTTCCAGAGCCGATTCCAGGGCCTAGATGCAGAGTTTGTCAATGCATGTCTGCATATTCCTTCTGGGTTTTCAAAGACCTTCGCGATGGTATAACATGCAAAGTGAGATATCAACTTTCAGAATTCAACCTTCGAAGGCCGATATTAGGGTTTGCATGCAGATTTTCTCAGCGCACGTAGGATATTCCTTCTGGGTTTTCTAAGAGCTTCGCAACAGTGTAACATGCAAGTGGAACTGATCACTTTTCTGAAACTTGTTATTTTTAGCCAATGCTTGCATGTTGAAGATTTTTCTGGGTTTTTTTGGGTTTTTCAAGATTTTTCGGGCAGTATAACATGCAAAATCATCCAACAACCAGTTGGTCACTTTTCAGCCACTTTCTATTTTTAGCAGGTACCACTCGGGCAGCTGCTCAACACTTCAGAACTGCAAACTGATCATCATGCAACTGAAACGAGGTCAAACGGAGCTCATTTGAGGAACATGCAGAAAATTAGGGTTTCAAGCTTCAGGGCTAAAAATGAGGAATTAGGCATCAAACTGTCCAAAACCGAAGTATCCACCACGATCGGCATCCTTCAGGGAGTCTGCTGGCAAAATTTGAAGGCAATCGGAGCACTTACTATTTTTAGTAAGGTGTTTTCGACATGGGCTATAAATAGAAAGTCAATCTCAGGTGCAGCGCAGACAGGCAAGTTCATCAACGAGGAGCACCCTGTCCAAATTTCAACTCAAACGGAGCTAGGGAAGCCTTAGAATCAAGCACTTACTATAAATAGTAAGTCACTTCAGAAGCAGCTATAAATGGCAGGTCAACATCAGGTCTCAGTATGAACAAGTCAAACATGTGATGAGGACCCTATGGCGAGAATTTCAAAGGAAGTTGCAGAGGATGGAAAATCGAACAATTGCTATTTTTAGCAGGCATGGGCAGAGAAATTAGGGTTTCCTAAAATCAAGGTCGAAACACGAAAGTCAGACAACAGGAGCATCCAGCTATGATCGTTACACTTCGGGCATTCAGCACATGAAATTTGAGCTCATTCTGAACATTTACTATTTTTAGCAGGTTGCTAAAAATAGCAGAGGCATACGGGTACCGGGCACCAACAGCTCGATCATGTCACCAGGATCCGAACAAAGCAAAATCCAGCCTTTTTGGAGCTTGAAATTAGATTGAAGTGCAAAGTTGACAAACTTTCTAAAAATAGCAAATTAGGGTTAGCGTGATCGAGTCACCCTAAATCAGACAAAGAACACAAAATTCACTGAAATTGATAAATTTTCAAGTCCAGCCAGTGAAGAACGCCTTTAAAAGCTGAAGATTTGTGGAAATTCTCTAAGCACTTGAAATTTGAAGCTCAAAGGCCCAAATGCACCTTGCTTTGCCTGGGAAACTTGGATGAGAATATCTTAGTATGAAAAATGGAAATAGCACCCCCCAAAATGCGCCTTAGGAAGGACAATTGAAAATTCTCTAAGTATTGACAAAAATGGAAGTAGGCCATGGGAAATGCGCCCAAGTGCCAAGAGGTAGCTTGAAAACTTCTAAGGCAAGTTAAAATGAAAGTTCAAAGGGTAAAATGCGCCCTTGAGGGAGGAGTTGATGAAAATATTCTAAGTTTTGCAAATTTGAAGCTCCCTATCACATATGCGCCCTAGTTTGAAGAGAGGGTAAAATATTCCTAAGTGTTGATAAAGTGGATGCTCACCCATGAAAGTGCGCCCTTGAGGGAGGAGTTGATGAAAATATTCTAAGTTTTGCAAATTTGAAGCTCCCTACCACATATGCGCCCTAGTTTGAAGAGAGGGTAAAATATTACTAAGTGTTGATAAAGTGGATGCTCACCCATGAAAGTGCGCCCTTGAGGAAAGAATGAGAGTGAAAATCTTCTAGGTGTTAGAAACTTGAAGCTCAAGCCCCTAAATGCGCCTTCACTTGGAGATGGATGAGAAACTTTGCTAAGTACTTCAAACTTGAAGCTCAACACCTTATTTGCGCCCTTGACTTGGAGAAGCCTCGAAAATCCTCTAAGGCGTGGAAATTTGGAGTAGAGGCCCTCAAATGCGCCTTACTTTGGATGAAGCACATGGAAATTTTTCTAAGTATAAAAAAAAACATGAAAGTAGAAGGGGTGATATGCACCCTAGCTTGTAAAAGGTTGTCAAAATTTCTAGGAGCTACAAATTGAAACAAGAAGGGGTCATTTGCGCCCATGAGCCTAAAATGTTCTAAGGCATGAAAAGTGAAAGCTTATAGGGTGAAATGCGCCTTGCTTAGCATGAAGAGTTTGGAAAAAAAAATTTAAGTATCCTAAATTTGAAGTCCCCACCCTTAAATGCGCCCCTCATGGGAATGTCAACTAGAAGAGGATTCCAAGTCTAGAAAATGAAAGTAGGAGGTCCCATATGCGCCCTTGAAGTGAGAAGTAAGTGCTTAAAAATGAAAGCACAAGGGGTTATTTGCGCCCTAAGGAGCAATAGGAGTTTGAAGTTAAAGGCCTTGAACACTTTGACCTTGGAAATATTTCTAAGTGTGGGAAATTTGAAGTGGACTCCTCTATAGGCGCCTAGAAGTTATGTGAGGCATAATTCAAGGCGTTGGAAAATTTTGAAATTTAAAATACCTCCTATCAAATGCGCCTAGGCTTGAGTGATGAAGTGGTAAAATTTATTTTACTAAGTATTGATATTTAAATATCACCTTAGGAAAAATATGTCTAGCTTGGAGGAGTAATGAAATTCTCTCAAGAACGAATGAAGTTGGCTGTGGATATGACAGAATGTACCAGCTTCATGAAATTTCCTCGCCAGAGCAAAATGGAAGAAGTCAAATAAAATTTTCTAAGGAAAATTTTCCAAAATGCAAGGTGATTTAAAATTTCTCTAAGGCAAAATATTTTCTTCCTTAGAAAATACACCTGGACATGAAGGTGATGAAGTTTTTCTTGAAGCACGAGCAGGATTGCCAGTGATGAAGTCAGAAGATGTTGGCAGTACATGAACAATAAAAATTTTCCAAGTCAGAGCAAAGAAATACTTCAAGATCGAAGAAAAAAGAATAAATTTGATGAGAGGATATTTCCCTAAGGTTGAAATTCCAAAAAATTAAATGAACCCGTTCATTGTGCACCCATGAATTCGACGCATTCGGAAGAAAATTTTCTTCTGGGCATTGAAGATTGTCAACGAGGAATGGATTTCAAAGTCTTCCACAGCTTGCCAAGAATTCCGAGGTGAAGATTTTTGATGGGCACCAGGTTGGTGAACGTCCTAGGGAAAATTTGAGAAATTTTCTAAGGCAGGGAATAAATGTTGTTGAAGATAAAATGCTTTGGATGATGAATTTGAACTTGGATGCCTAGATAATTTTCGATCAAATTCCGGATGAAGGCATTTTTCTCAAGCTTGAGTCAGATGAAATATCAGAGTGAAGTACACCATGCAGAATGCAAGATGGGTTGGAAAATTGGCTAAGGCATGAAGAATTTGAACGCAAAATTGGCTAATGAAGACAATGAACCCTTGGAAGTTAAAGTGTGAAAATCAGGTAAGGTGAATTTATATTATGATGTGTTCTAATGCTCTTCTCCTTGCTTGTTTTGCAGGAGGAACGTCGAGGTCGAGCGGTGATGACTTAAGTGATGAAGCAAATACTCCAAGACTACATTTCAACCTAGATGGAAGAAAGTTGCGAAAAATGGCTAAGTGTTGAGACTTAGCGACAAAGGAGCGTTTTCAAAACTCAAAATGGAGAAAAGAGTGGAAGTTCGAGCAAGGTCGAAGAACAACGTCAAGAAGAAGATCAAGAGCAAGTGAACTCCAGATTCTACCAAATTTTATTATCTGAGGAGGCAATCTTAGAGACTCTTTTACCCTCCTCCAAGTGATCAACAGGATTGGCTGAACGCGAACAACAGAACAGTGTGAACGCGTCTACAAACGGGAATCTTCTAGAAGATGGTGATCATTAATGGCTCATTTATTACCCCACTCTCCTTTGTGGCGGTTTTTAGGGCGAATCTTGTTTAGGGCTGAGGTGGCACGATCTGGGCCATCCAGCCAATTGTAATCTGAGCCGTCCGTTGGACTTGGCCAGCTATATAAGGGGGAGTCCCCCTCATTTGTAACTCATTAGAGACATTAGACACAAAGTAGAAGTTAGACAGTAGAGAGTAGAGGGACAACTTAGAAGTAGCTTAGTATAGATTGATAGTGTAGTTGAAGAAGAGGGAAAGTTTTCCCTTTGAAAACTTTGTAAGAAATTGTTGTGAACACTCTCTCAATAAAAGAGTTTTTCATTGATGGTGAATTTGTCTTTGTTGTGAGTAGCTAGCAAGGTTTCTTCGTCCTTCCGATTCAAATGGTAGCGTAAAATAGTTCAAAGTAGTATAATTTTCATTCCATGCAAGTAGATGTTAGTTGTGGAATGTGGTATTCAATTTGGGAAAACTTCGTTTATCCATACCACTAGTGCGTTTGCTGATGGTGAATGCGCCTTGTGTGGTCAATTGGAAACGTTTGGGCCTAACTTCAATCACAGTTTGAATGGTGGTATGCGTCATTGTGATGGTATCTTCATGTCAAATGGTGGTTTGAACGTCTTTAGTCATCTCCCCTGAAGATTGCACCAACTCCGTGGAAGCTGTCGAGGTGAGGCAAAGCGAAGTTTGGTTGAAGTTTGCTGAAGTTGAGCTCCATATCCCACGCCTTAGAATAAATTTAGACTCTCTAAACCTTGCAACCTCTTTAAATTCAGTACTTTCTGGTTAGAATAGGAAACCCGTGCTTCATTGATAAATTTGTTGAATGGAGAAAACCCCTTCCTCTGCTATTGAACAATTCCGTAAGTCCCCTTGAAATACCAGCAAATCACATTGAGCCAACTGAGCCTATTCGCATTAAAAGAACTTTGGAGTTGAACGCATGAACTTTCTCGCAATCTTAGCATGCGGAATACTTTGATCAAGAGAGAATAGGGTAGCCGTTGGCGACTTTATTCTGCGTTGGTGCGGTCACGAAAAACACATCAACAAGATTGAAGACAACATTCACCACAAAATGGGGAACCTTCGCATACAGGAGGATACCTTTCGATTTGATCAACGCAGGAGCCACTTTTCAGCGAGCTATGGATATCGCCTTCCGAGATTTGATAGGAAAATGCATAATTATATACATGGATGACCTGACTATGTTCTCAAAGAAAAGAGATCATGTTGAAGATTTGAGAAAGATTTTTCAGAGATGTAGAAGATTTGGTGTCTCACTTAACCCTAAGAAATGCATATTTGGGGTTACTGAAGGGAAGTTGTTAGGTTACTTCATCTTGGAGAAGGGTATTTCAATTGATCCCGAATGCATCGAGGCCATTTCCAAGATTGGTTTGCCTGGTAGTCAAAAGGAGTTGAGATCGTTCTTTGGCAAAATTAACTTTTTCAGAAAGTTTATAATTGGATTTGCTGAAATAGTAAGGCCATTGAATGATATGCTAAAGAAGAATGCGAAGGTTGAATGGACCCCACAGACTAGAAAAGCTTTTGATGAAATTAAGTAGGCGATAGTGGATGCTCCAGTGCTGGTCAATCCGGATTACACCAAGCCTTTCTACTTGTATTCATTTGCCTCAGAGCACACATGCGCAACAATGTTGACACAAAAAAAAAAAAAAAAGGATGAGCATCCAATTGTTTTTATGAGTTCACCCTTAAAGGAGGCAGAGTTAAGATACCCCAGTATTGAGAAGCAAGCCTATGCTTTGGTGAAGGCCATTAAGAAATTTAGGCATTATATATTGAGAAGCAAGGTTTATGCAATTGTTCCTGATGCCACAATGAAGACTTTGTTGATGCAAAATGAGTTAGGAGAAAGAAGAGGCAAGTGGGTCGCCACTTTGCAAGAATATGACATAGAGATACAGCTTATGAAATTGGTCCGAGGACAAGCTTTGGCTCAGATGATCGCAATGACTAGTCTAGAATTAGTTCAACAAACATATGTATTGGAAGAGGTATCTCGAGGGGAGTGGTATGATGATACAGTTTGCCCCCACCACTTGAATCCAGTCCAGTGAAGAGCTTTGAGAATGAAAATTCGGAGATTCATGCTCCAAGGGTCAGTTTTTTATAGAAGAAATTATGAAGGAATTTATCTAAGATGTGTGAGAAAACAAGAAGCTAAACAATTGATGGAGCATTTTCACGAGAAGTTTGGGACTGGCCATGGAGGTAGTCTGGCCACAGCACATCAAATTTTGAGAGCTGGATATTATTGGCCCACGCTTTTCAAGGATACTTATGAACATGTGAAAGCATATCACCTTTTTTCAGACATCTGTAGATAGAGGAAGGCACCCAGCATGCCTTTGCAACCAGTGATTGAAGTTAGGCCTTTTGCAAAATGGGGATTAGATTTCATTGGGATGATCAATCCGCCGTCTTTAGGTCAGCACAGATACATTTTGACAGCAACAGATTACTGCACCAAATGGATAGAGGCTCAAGCTCTAAAGCAATGCACAACAGACGTGGTAATCAAATTCCTTGAAGAGAATATTGTCACAAGATTTGGATACCCCATGCCCTAGTATGCGACAATAGTTCAGCTTTCTCATCATTGAAGTTTTCTTCTAATTACTATCCGCAAGGGAATGGACTTGCAGAGTCCACAAATAAGAATTTACTGAATACCATCAAGAAGCTGCTGGATAAGAATCCTAAAGATTGCCACATGCAGCTGAGGTTTGCTCTATGGGAAGACAGAATTAGGACAAAGAGTTCACTGGGAACGTCTCCCTATCACTTGGTTTACGGACAGAACCCTGTTTTTCCAGTTCAACTGAGAATTCCTACTCTCTAGTTCATTCAAGAATATCTAGAAGGAGAGGATCAAATTCAAACCAGGTTGTCTCAACTGATGCGTTTAGAAGAGAAAAGAGATGAAGCATTGGAGAATTTGGCAAAACACCAAGGAGTTGTAAAACGATGGTTCGATAAACAAGCTAAGGTCAAGTCTTTCTGGATTTTTGACTTGGTCTTATACTGGGACAAGGCCACGAGAAGAAGGGAGATCACGACAAGTTTGACAAATTGTGGTTGGGCCCATATCAGATTGCTGAAATCCTCGGAGATAATGCATTTAGGCTACGTACACTGACAGGAGAGGATGTCCCGTTGCCCGTCAGCGGAGAGTTCCTCAAGCATTATTTCCAGTCTTAGTTTCTCTCTGAGAGCCTACTTTGTAATATAGTTAGATTAGGGTTTGCTTTCCCATTTTCTTTTCTGTTTGTTTTTCGGTTTATTTCGTTTTTGGTTTGTTGCCCTTTGGGTTTTTGGTTTGGTGTTTCCATCCCTTGAGTTGTCCACTCAAGTGGTTTTGGTTTGGAATGGGCAAGGATTTCAGGATTTCCCGTTGCAAAGGGAGTGATGATGGTCTTACTTTCACAACATGGTTTCTTTCCACCAGACTTTGTGCAAAATTTTGAAAGGCCAAGGTTGTTTTCCCCTTGTCATCATCCAGTTGGAAATCAAGCTTGTCTCGGGAGGTTAACCCATTATTGTGTCTTAACACATGAGTCTAAAGACCTTAAATACCCTACTTATCTCCACTCTGAGTCATTTTGGTTTCTTGGGAAAGGTTTTGGTAGGTGAAAATCTTACATCTTGCTTCAACACCACTACAATTCTCAAACCCATTGGAGGCTTCATTGCCTATCAGCCAATCAAGGAATTGACGGGGAATTGAAAGAAAAGAAAATGTGCTTAAAAGAAATATCTAAAAAACAAGAAAGAAAGAAAGTGGTAAATGAAAGAAAATATTATGAAATATTGGTTTTGGGAACATACGAGTAACTCCACTAGGGCTATGGACGCCCGACCGACAATGGAGCAATATTCGTGAGAATTGTAGTGACAACCTCATCGGGGCTATGGATGCCTAACTAGTAGCGAGGCAATGTCCAGGATGCTTTTGAAGTTAAGATATTTATATAACTTGCTGCAACCGATTCCAGAGGTCAAGATGGTTTAGAGATGGAACGAAGATGCACACACTCACAGGGTCTTTGATGAAAGTGTTCTGATCCAATATCGGACTTTTTCTCCCCTTTTGAGTAAGTGTCCTTTTTGCATGATGGTTTGAGGAAGATTAATCAAGGTTCAATTCTTAAAATGTTTTTCAACACTTTTTTGTGGAGTTGCCAGATGTTGTGACCTTTTCACATCATCGCCCCATTCAAGATGGGGACCCCCTAATTTTTGCTCCATTCTGGTCTTTTTGGGTTTGGTTTTGTCTCTCTCTCTTTGTGTCTCTTTTCTACTGACTGCCTTTCGGGGTATGTGCCCACCTGTGAACTTAAACGCGAAATTTTGGCCAAGTCTGAAAATTAGGGTTTCTATCTTTTTGGTCAATCTGAGGTCAAATGAAGTGAATAAATTGAAAGCAGAGATTAACATTGCTATCAGTATGCTTCCAGCAGGCTCTCAGCAAAATTTCGTCAAATTCTGGCAACTTATTATTTTTAGTAAGTGTGCAATTCGGGGCATTCCATTAGCATTCTTGAAGTTGTGACAGTCACACTGCATCCAGAACATGTCAAACTACTCGCCCGCAAATTTTGAGCTAAAATAGACAACTTACTATTTTTAGTAGTTCAGCTTCCAGAGCAGATTTCAGGGTTTATATGCAGGATTTTTCAATGCATGTCTAGAGATTCTTTTTGGGTTTTCTAATACCTTCACGACAATATAACATGTAAAGTGAGATAATGACTTTCAAAGTTCAGCACTCGGAGGCTACTTTTAGGGTTTGCATGTCATGGTTTTCTTTGTATGTCTAATGATTCCTTATGGGTTTTTCGAGAGCTTTTGAGTGTTGTAATATGCAAAGCAAGGTGATTAGTATTCAGTGAATTACTATTTTTAAAAGTTCCACTCCGGCAGCTGCCCAGCGCATCAGAACCACAAACAGGGTGCAGTGCAACAAAAACGAGGTCAAACAGAGATCTTTTGATATACATGCATGTCAAATTAGGGTTTCCAGCTTCGGGACCCAAAAAGAGGGGTAAAAAGTCAGAATTTTCGAAAACCGGTGTATCCCATTGCATTCAGCATCTTTCAAGCTATCCACTAGTAAAATCTGAAGGCAATCGGAGCACTTACTATTTATAGTAAGGCGTTCCAGAAACTGGCTAAAAATAGTAAACTAGTGTCAGGTGCTAGTGTGAACAGGCAGGTCATCCGATGAGGAGCACATCATTCGAATTTCAAGTCAAACGGAGTTGTGGAAATCTTAGAAAAGAGCAGTTACTATAAATAGTAAACCACCTTCAGGAAATGTGCTATTTTTAGCAGGTTAGCTCAGGATGGTAGTGTGAACAGGTTAAGTAGGTCATGAGGATCCTATGGTCAAAATTTCAAATTGATCCAAGCTTCAGAGATGCGAGAATTGAGGGACTTACTATAAATAGCAGGACATGGAGAAGCTAGCAAGAGGAAAGAAAAACGCCTAAGTCTGAACAATATCCACCTCCTACCTCCAAATGCGCCCTCAAGGAGAAATGAAGTTTGATGGAGAAAAATTGTCTAAGTTTGAAGTTTCATCATGCAGGACCTTGAAAATGCACCCATCTGTAGCTAGAAGTCAAGAAAAATCCTAAGGCATGAGTCTTGTCCTGCTCCACATGTTACATCCAAATTGTGACATTACAGTTTACCATTACTGGATAGAGTAAATGTGAATTCTGGAGGTGAAATAATGATACTTGTACCTTGTTTTCAATATGAATGTTTTTTCATTTGATGTTATTCTTGGAGAAATACTGCATAAAGGAGAATAAAAGGTTATTGATTTGTGAATAATCTAACTTTTGAAATGTTTCATGTATTCTGCTATGTTTTGAGCATATGACTCCCATTGTCGTGTCATCGTGTGCAGGTAAGAGGACCATTCCTCCAGGCAGAGGAGAGATATCACTCGGGGAGGAACTTGGTCAGGTAAACAGTAACCAGTACCAATTGGGCATACACACACATATTATAGACTGAGTAAGCTAAGTCATTTGTTGAGTTAAGGGTAAGTCATCCTTAGGCTTGTTTATTGTCATTAGGAGTCGTATCTACTTTTGAATGGGTGAATAAGTGATGTTTGCCAGTATAACCATATGTGGAATAATGTTACTGGTTAGGAGGTGGGCATGTGTATATGTATATGTACATATAAATACGGTTTGTACAGGTGTCCATAAGTATATTCATGTCCATACAAACGTATGAGAGCAGATGGATATGCCATATGTGTGCATCGATATAAATACATTTATGAATACGTCCAAATCTCCATGCCAAGCTTACGTCAATCTCATGGGTGATCCGAGGCCACCAATGTTAGCAAAGAGGAGGAAACAAATTGCCCAACCTATAGAGCCACAAGTAGAGGAACTAGTACAGCTTGAGTCTCGGAGAACAAAGGAGGCATCACCAACATAGTTGTTGGCTCGCTCTTCAAGTGTGCAGGAGGTGTCAGTGTTTGCAGATCAAAGGGCTAGAATGGCTGAAGAACAGGATATGGAAGAGGTTAACTAGCTGTTGTCTAGGGAGCTTGTTAGTCAAAGTGCCAACACTCTTGAGGGTGCTAATCGGCCAGAAGAAGGAGAAGAAACGGAGACGGACATTTGCTTTGATCAGGCACTTGAGGCAGCCTTTGAGGAAGAAGATATTGTGGAGCCTAACATTCGGGGTTTTGAGGAAGATAGCCAGCGTATGGAGATAGATGAGCCTCGGCCAAATGTTGCTCAAGAGGAGGTTCATGAAGTGGAAGCAACAGAGGAGCAGCCCCTTATTGTCTATGGCACTCAGCAGAATGCTCCAAATTGGCTTACACGTGCAATAAGGAGAGATCAGGAGGATGACACCGACCCGGTGGTAGAAATGGAGCTCTTGAATAGAACAAGTGGGTCACCTAAAAGGAAGAGAGCCAGGAAATATTCTAGGATGGAAACTGATGAGGGTGGTTCACGCACTCTCCATGTTGCCGTTCCGAGGGAGGAATATGACTTAGGTGATGTGATGCCAGAGAATTACACAGTCACTACAATTGAATTAGGGCATCCCTCCGAAGCACAAATTGTTGAGGCTGAAAATTCCTTCCAGGCACTGAGGGATAAGCTGGTACGAAAGGAAGAGAAGTATAAGAAATTGAAGAAGTAGAATAGGGAACTGGTTCCAGATATGTGTGGCATCTAGCACGTCCATGTGCTCAAGAGAATCCAACGGTGGAACTTCCACCTGAGCTACCATAGGAGTCGATCAGCGGACTCGAAGAAATGAAGAAGGCTATTCAAGAAGGGGATAAGTGGATTGGCAATGTTCGCGTTGAAGCTGAAAAATTTGTGGTTGATCTTGTCTCCTCTTTCCATCACGCTTCCAGTATCCTCTCACGTTTGGAGAACATTGAGCAGGCTTGGAATGACACACATATATTTCAGGACAAGACCATTCCTCGCCTGGCTGCTCTGATGCACATTCCAATACATACTTTGGTTGATGAAGGGGTGATCCAAGCAGGGGATAGATATGACTTTCCGAGGTGGTACTCTGTTGCGTTCACTGGCAAAGGCTTCTTCGACACGGCTAAGGCAAAGTCTTCCAAAATCAAAAAAGCAATGGGAAACATTCATGAAGGCATCTTCAACACACTGGAGCCATTGTTTTCTAGGAGACTAACTCCTGAGGAGGTGGAGATGGATTGAAGGGAAGGTTGCAACCGTTCTTCTCCAAGATGAGGGTGTTTGCCCAGCTAGACTTTTAGAACATCTCTACATTCTCAGCTATTATTCAGAGCACATAGGAATCAATCGAGAGTTGGAGAAAGTCTTGTGACCGAAAGGAGAAGAAGATTGCTATCCTTGAGTATTAGCTCAACCTTACTCCGGTAATCTCTGAGCAAGAAGTTGATTCAGTGCTGGCCCGGTTCGTAACTTATGCGGTCAAAGAAAAGAACAGTGGAAATAGGGTCTTGGACGAGAGTCTTCTGGAAGGATAGTGCTCATTAATTGCCCATATTGGTCAAAGGAGGAATCTTCTATCTTTGTACTTATTAATTACACCACTCCACCTTCTAGCGGTTTTTAGGGTAGAATCTTGTCTAGGGTTTATGTGGCTCGATCTGAGCCGTCCATTTTAATTTGATCTGGACCATCCATTGGGATTCGCTAGCTATATAAAGGGGAGTCCCCTCATTTGTATATGAGTTAGACATTAGATCAGACTAGAGAGTAGACATTTTGCTAGAGCATAGAGAGATAGTTAGAGTTAGAATAGTTTCATTGCATTGTTTGAAAGAGAAGGAAAATTCTCCCTTTGAGAATTTTGTAAGAAACTGTTACGAAGGCTATCATAATAAAAGAGTTTCATTGATTGGTGAATTTTTCTTTCGTTATGAGTAGTTAGTGAGGTTTCTTCGCCCTTCAACTTCAAGTAGGATTTGAGTTAGAGTAATTTTCATGCAAGTAGTCAATTATGGGTGGTTGTGTTTGATTTAAGTGAGCTTCATTAATCCATACCACTAACAAGCTTACTGATGGTAAGTTTGCCCAACGTGGTCATCTAGAATGACTTTTAGACTTAACTTCGGTCAAGATTCATGTGTATGTATGCATCGTTTTGATGGTATTTGCATTGTTGAGTCATGATTTGAACATCTTTCATCGCTCCCTTGAAGATTGCACCAACCTTGTCGAAGCTGTCCACCAGGAGGCAAGACAACGTTCGGTTAAAGTTCATTGAAGTCGAGCTCAATACCCCTTGCATTTAGACTAGGACTTAAATTTTCTAATCTCTGCAGCCATTCAATTTCGTTCAATTTTGGTTAGTTTTATGAAAATTCATACTTCAACGCTAAATCATTTGCATTGCATAAATTCCCTTTCAATCATCCATTTGCTGTCAGTTGCAAGCCTTATGAACAATTGTGTAAGTCCCCTCGTGTAAACAGTATATCACAATGAACCTACTGAGGGGTATTCCAAAGCATTTCAGAACCTTGGAGTGGAACGTGCGATCTTTCTTGCAATCTAGCGCACGGAGTTCTTTGATCAAGAGAGAATGGAGTAGCCTTTGGATTACTTTGTTCTGCTGATTGGTGCAGTCACAAAAATCACATCAACAGGTCCTTAATCCCAAAATCCATCATCACAACACCCCCATCTAAATCCCCAAATTCACAATCCACTTGAATCTAAGGCTTCACTACCAATCAAGGAGCATGTCAATGTTGGTCCTAACAACATTCCCAACCACTCATCCACAAGTCTTCCAACATCCATTCTACATCACATACCTTTACTTAAAGATTTGCATAAAAACTTATCCCCCCATCTCCCCATCCACTTCATACCCCTTCCACTAGCATCTATGAGCATGAACATACTTACCATGGTCCATAGCAACACCTATTCAAAGGATACCATCCATGGAACTAGACACTTGAGTCTTTCCTCCATCTCCCTTTCACCCATCCACTATCTTTCACACTTAGATATCCACATACTTATCCTTCTCCTCATCCATCTATTCTATCCACTATCTTTCTCACACTTGAGTCTTTCCTCCATCTCCCTATCACCCATCCACTATCTTTCACACTTAGATATCCACATACTTATCCTTATCCTCATCCATCTATTCTATCCAGAAAAACCCATAAATGCAAAAAAAAAGATTAAAAAAAAAAAAGTGGAGAAATAATCTATCCAATGGTAAAAACCACTTCTCATGGCAACTTAAGAAAGTACCATGATAGAAACCTAGCAAATAGGCATCAATGCAATCCCCCATCCTCTTGCACTCTACACTTGGGGGGCAAGCTTCATCCACTTCATCCCATCTCCCTCATTCTATCTCCTTCCTCCCATCTTATCCAATTCATTCTCATTTTCTGCCTTTTATCTTGATAAAGAATAGCAGCAACATATCCATGCATTCTTCAGACAATACAAACCTTACCTCCTCTACCACCTACCCCCTTGCACACCATCCTTCCATCTCATACATCTTTTATGAACTTCAATCCTCAATTGCACTACAACTAGCATGGAGCATCTTATTCCTCTACAACATAGACCTTGGAGCTACATCCTCCTATCACTCCATTCTCATCTTCCATCCAATAATCCTACATCCTCCCTCCATTAGTCCTCCATCCCAAATATCCTCCTATCTCCTATCACCATTATCTCATATCCTCACCCCCCTAATCCATCCACTCAATCCCCTTATCTCCTATCCAAGTAATCCCTTTATACTCCCATCCTTATCCCAAGCCTTGGCTCACCCTTATCATTGGGTTCCCATCCATTCCACTATCCTAACCATCATATCCACTATATTCCTTTCTCCCCAATCCTTCATGCAATCCCATTCCACCCAATCCATATATCATTTTTCCTCCCATCCAATCCAAACATCTAAAGCAGTCCATCCAAATGCAATCAATCCAAACCCATGCAATCCAACTATGCAATCTAGTGCGTCATCCAAAAGAATCCATAAATTTTGATCCAAATCGACTAATAATCCATTGATCCATTTTAATCCAATTACTTTCAAAGGAATATATCATTCCCAATCCTCATGTTGTTCTATCATTAACAACACAATCCTAGGATATGAATTGTTCTCATTTTTAGCATTGTTATCCTCATCATCATCAATACAACAATCAATCAATTGGTTTTCAGCTTGATGAAGGGAGAAATCTTGGTTTGCTTTTGGCTTGTTGTGCATGCTCTCTTGTTGCTTGTGTGTATATTCATTGCTTGCATGTAAAATCCCCTACTAATTTTGATGATATTTTTTACGATTTTTTTTCCATTTGACATATTATCATTTTGTCAAATTAATTGCATGCAACTGTCTGATGTTTGCAGAGGTTTAATTCAATGATAATGATTTGAAATACTGAGTGCTTGCAGATATAAGTATAATCCAGATCCAGAGCTAATACAGGTTAGGTAATTTACAACTTGACCATATGAAATGCGTGTATGTTAAACAACTAAATCGGATCATAACTCCATCTTCATTCAATGTAATAAGACTGTAATACAATGCATATTTTCAGAATGAAAGCTACAGCTATTTAGCTTATTCTGGCTGTGCAATATCAACCTTTTAAATCCATTTTCCTGAGTGCAGATTACTGAGTTTCCAACACCGAAAACCAACTGGAAGATGTACAGTTTGTTTGAAAATCAATTACAGAAATTTCTGAGTTTCATTAGCAATGCATACATACAGAAATTAGTGATATTTCATTATATAAATACCCGACTAATACTGCAGACAATTTCCAGGTTGATGCTGATTTGTATGCAACTCAGAATAGCTGCCTAGGCTGGATTCAACACCACAAACTCCAAGAACTCCCACGCAACCTTGAACACAAAGTCAGCAGAAAATGATAGCCATGACTTCCTCTGAGATTCCCACGCCTCTCCCAAAGCTTTCCAGTGTTCACGCCAGAGTTTGCAAGGCTCACAACTCAAGGAAAAGTCATCCAGATCTCACATCCTCAACAATAGGGCCTCCAACTTCATGCCCAGGCACTGGGAAGTTCTACGACTTCCAGAAAAGCAGATATTAACTTGTAAATCAGCCCAGCAATGAAACCCTTCAACTTACAAACGTGAATGTAGGTCTGAGTGATCACGACCATATGGTGGTATGAGTATGGTGCCCAAATTGTTAGGAGAACAATCGCCCAGCCTTACATGGAGCAGAATAGTACACCATAAACCCACAACCTGAGTATGAGATATTCAAATTGCAATGTAAAACCCTTAGCACCAGCTAACTAGCAAAAAGTCTTCAATACCAGATTTTGCAAAGATCTAATCGCCAATCTTCAAGTTTGTCTCTGAAGGAGACTCACAAACTTGTGCAAAATTGCCCACAAAGGAAGACTTGAATGATCTCCCCTCAAACCAGCTAGGGTGGAATCATTGCACCACTGAAACTGATCTTCCCTAGAGGGTTTTCGTCCTCCAAAGGCTGAGATAAACCAGGTTCATTCTCTCGACCCACAAGGGTTTCAAAAAGAGAAATAGAATGAACTAAACATACTCAAATGAGCTCTCATAACCTCCTTTTATACTTTTTCCACCAAACACTCCAGAAGCTTCTATTTAAAATTCACTTTTAATTTAAACTCCCCTTTTCATCCAAAAAAGAATTGTTTATTAAAATAATGATAATTTAACACACAAAGTCCTTGTTTAATGCTTCCATGATTTAAAACATTTCATCCTGGTTCTGACAAGCTATAACACTAAGGTGCCTTTTAAATATTTTAACTAATATTTGGCGACCTTAGTAAATTAATTAAAATATAGCCATTAATAATACCCATTTTGCGGAAATTGTCGAAATGCATCAGAATCCAAAACTAACTGCACTAGAACGATCCCGGTGAAGAATAATAACAAATGGAGTCAATCGAGTGACTTTCTATAAATAAAAAACTCTATACAAGAATATTGGATCCCAAACTAGAAGCCAAAAATAACATCCAAAAGCATCAAATAGCTCCTCTAAAATATTTGAGCTCACTGGTAACATCAAATTACCCTTCTGATCAAGCAGACGCAAACCCAAAAAACCATCTCCATCTACAAAGCAAGAGAGCCCTGAAATGGGGACATTGCATTGCATCTATTACAGTCTTTTCACCATATTGCCATAGGGGTCTCATGCCTTTCCATATCATGGTGCCATAAAGCATATCTTTGCATTTGCACTTTTTATCACGTACTTTGCACATCGTCACCCTAGTTCCTTATACCTTTATATTTACTCAAATATAAAGGTTAGTTAATCAAATAACTTTAATACCTAATTCCTCCAACTTAATTAATTAATTAATCCACAATTAATTCCACTTATTTTTTGTTCTATTCTTAATTCTTTAATCTGTAGACTTTCAATCCTAGCCATCAAATATCCTCACATGCATTAAAACCTAAATCCACCATCATTTTCTATATGTCCCCTCTCCCCATGCTCCAAAATGTGTGAGCATGCAAACTTGTAAGCTTTAAATCCTCCCAAGCCTCCACCTCATCTTTGACTTTTGGCTTAGGCATATTGCCTTAGTCGCACATGTGTAGCCTCGATTTGATTTTACACTTGTACCCATCTATAAGTTACTGGTTTGGGTTTAAGGGTTTGATTCATAGGTTTAGTCAAAAAAAATTTGGAGTTGGGTTCATTTTGGGTTTATCCATACAAAAACACATAATAACCAAAAATATATACATATTTACAATAGTAATTAAGTTCAAAATATGACACATAGCATCAAATATTGTATAATAAACAAAACCACCACAAAAATAAAAACATTAGAATGTCAATTAGTTAAACTTGCATGTCATGATATATATTATTGTTGGTGTAAAATCTAACACCTCTGGAGTGCAGGTTTGTACGGACAGCTATGTACACTACGCAATGAGTGCTCTTCAAATTAGGAGGGGAAGCTCCCTCGTTGTGCTGGAATGCATGGAAAAGAAAAGTAATCTAAGTCCTATCTTTTTGTTCTCAGCTAGAAGAGGCACAAGGTTAAGAAAACCAAGAACGTTGCAGCTAAGGATTTTCTGGTTTCGCAGATCAGTAACTACAACTAAGCTAACTACTTTAAATCTATCCAGTTTCCTCAAGAAAACAGAGCATGAGGAAATGGAGTAGGGATTAACTATCGGACGATAAACGAGTTTAGAATCTCTACTTGAAGGCAAGGTGGCGCAACTATCATCTCAATCTAAACAAGCTTATTTGGGCACAAAACAGATTTAAGAATTCACCAAGATGATCTTATGAAACCCTGTGTGGCATAACACTTGATCATAATGACAAAAGAATTCACAAAACAGATTTATCACCGTAATTTCTCGAAACCCTGTGTGGCATAACGATTGATCACAATGGTAAATATACATAAAACAGATTTATCATCTCAATCTCTTGAAACCCTATGTGGCATAACAATTGACCTCAATGGTAAATATGCACAAAACAGATTTATCATCACAATCTCACGAAACCCTATGTGGCATAACACTTGATTGAAATGATAAAAGATTCACAAGACATAAAGAATCCACCATTACAATTGCATGAAACCCTATGTGGCATAACACTTAATCATAATAGCGAAGACACATGAACAAATACCAAAAGAGCAATATTGAGGGCAAGGTAGGCGCAGCATATATTTCTCTCTCAAGCAAAAGTTATTTACAAATGAGCAAAAGCTCTTATTTATATACATCAAGGTGTAGGGAACCCTAAAATCACCTTGAGTCAACTACAGTCTTGCAATGCATGCAAGATTTATTGCTAAACCCTAATAAAGGAAACTATACAGTTAACCGGAAAGCTACCATCAATTAACCGGTACATCTAATCTAAAATGAACCCAATTGTCTTGAGCATTGCGTCTTATTCGGCAGAAAGTTAAGCTGGGAAGGCTACCGCTTAGATTCCAGCATTAAAACTCATCGAAACTCCAAGTGTGTAAAGCTGATCTCAGAATAGATATGCATGTAATGACAACATCGAGTTAACTTGAAAGGGTAACACCAAGTTCAACTCGTGTGTGTAATGTCTATCCTGAGAGGTGGAAACTGAAGTCTACTGGTCGTGATCTCGAACAAGCAATCCCTCAACGAGGCTGCCAACTGCATCAGCATCTGAATGTCAGCAACTTGAGCAATCTTGGCAATCTTTGCACACTCAAACTAGCATTTAAGTGACTTATAACTTTGGCGGCTCCGTGACTGAAGTGATGGCCATTATCTCTTTTGTGGCTTGATACAAATCGGTCTTAGCTTTTCTAACGAAATCATGAATTAAGACCGATTTGGTCTTGAATTCAGTCTGTGTACTGTACTCTGAAAAACTCGTCTGTTGACTGTGAACACGGCTATATTCTGACAACTTTTCTGGAAAACTAAAAATAGCCTGCTGAGGCTAAAAACAGCCTGTTTGAAAAGTTATTTTCGGCGAAAATCTGAGATATGGGTTTTGTCCAGAAGAAGATTCTAAGAGAACCCAGAATGTCAGATTTGCGAAAATTTGACTTCTACTTGACCATGCAAGGAATTTGAGAAAATTAGAGCCTCGAGAATTGATGCTCTGGAGTAAATTTTCCTGAAAAATTCTGGCACATGGGTTTTCTCGAGGAAGCTATTCTGAATCAACCCAGATGATTTGTTTTGCCAAAAGTTGCCAATTCTTCAAACATGCGAAAGAATTTAAGACGAGAAATAGAAGAATTTAAGACAGAAGAAAGAAGTTTTTAGTGCTCTGCTTCTGCTAAAATCGCCATCTTGTCTGAAGTTTGCTGATAATTTTGACTTGTACCTGCAAAGAAAATGTTTTGACGTCTTCGCCAATGATTGTTGATGAAGAATTTGCCTTTGGTTTGCTAAAATTCGCCTTTTGGTTGAAGAAAAACGAATTTTGACTTTGAAGATATGAATTGCCTTGAAAAATACGAATCTCCCTTGAAAATACGCCTTGTGAATGAAGAAAAACGAATTTTGCTTGAAAATACGCCTTTGCCTTGAAGAAAAACGAATTTTGCTTGAAAAATATGAATTTCTCTTTAGCTTTGTGAATAATAAATGAAGATGGCGCCATGCTTAAAGAAGATGAAATTCGCATCAATCTGACAACTGCAAGATTTAAAACCTCAGTTGAAAATAGAAGCCTTCTGATTGGTTGCCTTTCAGTTGAACTGCCACTGACTGGAAGTTCAAATAATAATAAAATATTTATTATCATGCAAGAGCGCCAAAAATAGAAAATCGCCATCTTATGCAAATTTTGAACTTCAGTTGACAATTTTGTTGAAGCTTTGAGATTCATCGTTGAGCTTTACCGATTCCGAAAAGTCAACTCTTGAGCTCATAGGCGTCCATTTGCTCAAGTTATTTCACTTTTTACTAACTTCCTATTTTATAGTTGACGACAAAGTTACAACTGGCCAACTTCGACACTGATTTCCGGGTGACTGAGTGATGCTGAGACTGATCTGAAGAATTCATCGGAAAGCCTACTGAACAAGGAAGAAATGTCTGCTGGGAAACACTACTGCAAAATCCATCGTTTAACCCCTTGAAAAATTAGGTGCCCCTGATTAAATTGCTTTACGGGTTCCAGACTTGGCCATTTCCCTAAACTGCCATCTGACGCTTCAAACGGCTGCTAACGGTGAATGGTGAACCCTGCTGATATGAGACGAAGCTCACTGCATGACTGGAGATATTCTGCATCCGATGACTGTTCACATGAGAACTAAAAGCTGTGTTAAGGGCCTCAAAAAGAAAAGCGCCCCTGGCTCATGGTTGCACTTTTGTCATTTCAACGAAAATCAAATGTCATCAAAATACCCTACTTTGACGGCTGATATCTGGAGCTGGGATGACCCGATTCAGGCATTATCTGTTTAGCGGGGCCGGGGAGGCTGCCAGAGAAGTCCCTGGAGGTATTGAGGCAAGAAAACTGCTTCTAAGACCTCAAAAACTCCGGTCGTATTTTATTTATGTTTACCGGCTCGGACTTAGCCATTTTTCGAGCGTCTTCTCTTTCACGATTATTACACTAAAGACCTCCTGCGCCGCGGCGGCCTTAAATCTTTGAAAGTGGCTATGCTGGATTAGGAAGATAAATTGATTCACGGCTCGATAATGCATTGAAGACTTGACCTTGGTAGACTCATCTGACCCGACCCTAAAAGGGTAGTAGCGCTAAGACTATGAAAATACACTGAAAACCATTTGTTGGTCCGCCCGTAAAATTACGTGCTTGGTAGAATCTCCGCCACGACCACCAGGAACGTCGGATCGACAAGCTGAATGATGCATCGCGGAGCTGAGCTAGAATACTACTAATGTTAGGAAGACTCTGTCTACAAATTCTGGCATCTGGAGGGTCCTTTAAGCCAGCGCCCCTGGCTTGTACTTGCACTGGGCATAAACGGAGAAGCTCAGAAACATGAAAACTCCATTTTAAGCTGATCTTTGGATGACCGCCGCCTGAACTCTAAGAGTCGGATGACTGCACTTGATATCTCGTCGGATAAGCAGACTAATTGTGAACAAATTGACTGCATCTGGCAACGAAACTGTCGAGATTTACCCCTTCCTTGAGATGGGCGCCCTCAGGCTAGAGGGGCGCTTTTGCCTGAAAAGAGCAAAATTCTTATCTCCTAAAATTTAGGGATTTTGACTTTTGTCGCTGATAACCGGAGCTGTGGTTCTCGGAATGCTTCGCTGGATAGCTTGACGGATAGCCAGACTAGTTCTGAAGAGATTGACTGGATGTTTGAGCATTTTAACCAGAATCTTGACCTCCAATAAGCTGGGCGCCCTTGAGCTATACTTGCGTTTTTGGGCTTTTCCTCTGAGAAATCTCCCTGATTTGATCTGTAAAAACTCTGTTTCGATCATTAACATGACCGTCTGCAATATGAAATGTCGTCTGAGATGCTCCTCCATCGTGAAAATCTACATTTTGAGTCTCTGCTTCAGGTTTTGACCAATATAACTGACTTTGACTGACAAACTATTGACAAAAACTCCATGCTTGATATTGCCCAAAACTGTGTTTTACAACAAATTAGCAAGGTTTAGACTTTTTAATGCAAAATGCCTTGATGAAGCAAAAAATTTGGTTTGGGTACAACAATTATATATTAAAATTAACTACATTGTTGCATTTCTCCTTGTAGGTAAGCATCAGGGAAGATTGTCCAATTGGATGACGATATTATAGATGAAGACTTGTAGGCAATTTTGGAAACTTGGACTTGGAGAGTACATGGCAAATCAAATGAATTCAATGGAGTTTGGGGGCAATGCCCCCAATGGGGTTGAGGAGCAGCACCCCTCGCAGGGGTTTGGGGGCAACGCCCCCAGTGGGGTCGAGGGGAAACGCCCCCAGCGAGGTCAAGGGGCAGCACCCCTTGTGGGGGTCTAGGGGCAACACCCCCAACAGGGTTGAGGGGAAGCACCCCTTGTGAGGTTCGAGGGCAGCGTCCCCAATGCGCTGATCCAAGGTGGGGTTGAGTGACAAAGCCCCCACCACCAAGCCCAAATTAAGACCTGCAAAACCACACAAACCTTCATGGAGTACATAATTTTTCATTCACAATAAGACCCAAATTAAGACCTCAAATCCACACAAACCTTCATGGAAAACATCATTTTAAGGTTAGGGGGGCAAATTGGACGATTATAAGTCAAAAAAAGTCAATAAAAAAAAAAATGTCAACAAGAAAGTTAAAAACACCCAAATTCTCAAGTCTGCATAGGTTCGGCAAGGTTGGACCCACAATCTGTGGGCCAGATCTTGTTTGAACCTGTTGGCGTAACAACTAACACCTCTGGAGTGCAAGTTGGTATGGACAGCTATTCACACTACGCAATGAGTTCTCTTCAAATTAGGAGGGGAAGCTCCCTCTTTGTGCTCGACAAAAGTACTTGAAAAAGGGAAATAAACTAAACTATATCCTATCTTTTTGTCTTAGCTGTAAGAGGTACAAGGCTTTCACGAAAACTATATACGTTGCAGCTAAGTATTTTCTGGTTTCGCAGATCGCTAACTACAACACACAAAACTAAGTAACTTTAACTATTCAATCCCCTCAAGAATTCAGAGCATGAGGAAACGGAGCGGGAATGATTATCTGACGATAAGCCCAGTACGGACTCACAACATGAAGGCAAGGTGGCACAACTATCTGCTTTTCTGAATGGGATTATTGGAAACAACAAGACACGATAAACCGAGTACAAATTCTCAGCTTGAAGGCAAGGTGGCACAACTATCAGCTCAATCTGAATAAGTTTATTATTCACACACATCACACAATAACCAAGAACAAATTCTCAACTTGAAGGCAAGGTGGCACATCTATCAACTCAATCTGAACGAGTTTATTGAACACATAACATAAAGGATAGCCAACTAGGATAATAAATTGTATAGGCAAGACACGCATGCAATCTACAATCAACTAGCCACTATATCTAACTAAAGCAAGAATTCACCATGATAATTGCATGAAACCCAAGTGGCATAACAATTCATCACAATAGTAAATACTAATGAATAGATACTGAACGAGCAATATTGAAGGCAAGGTAGGCACAACATATATTCCTCTCTCATGCAAAAGTTATGTACAAATGAGCAAAGATCTTATTTATAGACATCAAAAGGTGTATGGAACCCTAAAATCACCTTGAGTCAACTACAGTCTTGCAATGCATGCAAGATTTATTGCTAAGCCCTAATAAAGTAAACTATACAGTTAACTAGAAAGCTACCATCAGTTAACTAAAACATCTAATCTAAAAATGAACAATTGTGCAAGCATGCACATCCTTATTGACAGCAAGTTAACTAGAACACTACCATCAGTTAACGTAAACCCTAAATGTAACTCCAAGTGAATAAAGTAAATCCCAGAATAGACATGCATGAGATAAGACAGCGAGTTAACTTGAAAAGATAACACCAAATTTAACTCCTGTGTGTAATGTCTATCCTAAGAGGTGGGAACTGAAGTCTACTGATCGTGATCTCGAGCAACCAATCCCTCAACAAGATTGTTAACTGCATCACTATCTGGAGCTCTGATACTTTGACGAAGTATGCTATGTTTGTGCAGCATGTCCTCACCAGCTGTAATATGGGACTGAAGTTCACCTCTACTCCTTGTTGCTTCATCGAACAATGTCGACATGACTGTAAGCTAATTAATCTTACAACCAATGGTCTCCCCACTGAAAATATTATGAATGAGTGCTTGGAGTTCTAACTGAACATCAGTAAGCTCAACATAAGCACTACCTTCAATCTAATATTGGCACAGTAAGCGAGATACTAAGGTTCTCACAAACCGGAGTGCACTAGTAACGTGCTCTCTACTCTCAGCCAACTCTGATGCCATAGTTTCTTCTATCTTTGCCTTGAAAACCAACTGTGTTTTCCAAGAGTAGATAGCTTCTTTACCCTCTACATCTATAACTGAATCATATGCCATACTCAAGTGAGCAATCATAATCTCGTCCGGAGGTCTATTAATTGCCATGTCTTGCTCCTCATCCTGGAGACGTAGATGGAGCTCTCTGCATTATACCGCAACTGATATAGCTCTGTAAGCATAGAACAGCCTCTAGAAATGAACTCCTCCTCCCATTCATCCAAACGCTTGCCATATGAAACTAAATGATTGAGTTGACCTTATTTTGCTGGAGGCTCAAGCATCGACGAGAGTGTGACAATGACATATGACCTGTGTACAAGGCTAGAAATGTACTAATGAAGCTGTCTGATTTTAGCCTTGAGGGTTGCCTTATCCTCTCCGTCTTTCAGCATTCTATCCCTAGCACTGTCTGTAGCAACCTGTAGGAGATCAACTTGAGTCTAGCATGTGCTACGACTAAGGTTGACTGTGATAACCTTGAAGTCCTAAGAATCCAACTCATCCAAGCTCTTCCCCTATGGAGGTATAGCAGTCTCCACGATGATCTCCATATCAGTATTCCTCTCGACGTGGGCCATGTTCTTGATCCTCTTGTCTAGCACATCTTGGTAAACCTAATCAAAATCTGAATGATTAAGGACATAGGATGGCTGCCTCCTCTTCCTTCCCAGTTGAGCTTCAATCCAAGACTAGTCTTGGCTAATGCTAATGGAAGGATTTGTACTAGCAATAGTAGGCTGTGACGAGAGTGAATATGTAGAGGAGCTGCTATGAGATGGGGAGTCTAAATCCAATTCAATGTGAATAGGGACTGTGACTACTCTGGAACCAATATAGGAACATGAGGCTGAACCTCAGGCACTGGCGGACTCTGAACTGGCTTTGTGATAGGCTGACTGACAAGCTTTGTATGTGTATCAATGGCGTGCATCTTACCTTTTGAATTGTTAGGCGCATGACCTCTCCTGGGAGGGTTACTCCTCTTCTTCTGCATGGGTTTTGACGAGGAAGGTAGCGAAGGATCCACCACTGGCGGCTCTACTCTAGGCATACTTACCCTCCTAGTCTTCTTGCTATCGAGGTAAAGTATACTGCTCTAAATAACTCTACTTGACCTCTCCTTTATTGTTGCGTACTCCTTGGCGTACCAATCAACTGCTGGCAGTGGCTGTGTGTCAACCTGCTCTCTAAAAAACTGAGGAAGAACTCCCTCATCATCTAATAAACCTCCCACATCTTCTGCCAAGAAAATAGAAATCTGTGAGAGAGAGAAGCGGTCGTAGCTAGGTCTGCGGACCTCATAGTCATCCACGCAATTGGCCCAATAGTCTTCCATAGAAGGCTTATGATATGCGCAACCACCGAGGCGAGTTGTGTAATGACCCCAAGGATCATAGGCACGTACCTCAACAAGATACTTGAGATGATATCTCTCTAACTCCTATCCTGCAGCTTTGGCATCAACCTGCAGCTTTGGCATCAACTGTCATCTTGCACCAATATATTCCAAACTAAAAAGAAAATTTGGCAGCTAGTTTATGCTTGCGGCGTAAATGATGATGAACATCATGCAACTGCCTTAGGAACTCCATAAAAACTATCCTATCCGAAGGATAGCATGGAAGCATAGCTAGATTTCCTGTGAATCCATATACTCGAATATAATTGTATGTCAGGAACTGAATAAACCAATCTGCCCAACCATCCATCGCTACTCTAGCAACTGCCAAGATACGAATGTGCAATTCCTGGTCCAAATTTCTCACTATATAAGCTAAGAAAGCCTCGTGAACACGCTTGAAGTGACGTTTAGCCTTAGTGAACTCAAGTTGATCGTAATAGTGATAGACTTTCTGAACACTGAGAATGCCCACGGTGTTTAATCATCGGAACTAACCCTAATAAGCAATCAAGTACACAAGATAAGAACACATGTGAAACTCATGGGCAACTAGGAAACCGGTAATTTGCTTGTGGATAACATCGCTGATGAAGGATGCCCAATCATAATGCTCCTGCCCAGATATGATGCAACCAATGATGTAATACATCCAAAGCTAGAAAACATTTGCATGTGAATGACCTAAGACATGATTCAAGAGTGTAATTAGAATCACATATTCATCCTTGTACTCACCACGACACACATTGTTTGGCAATCTGCTCTTCACTTGCTTTAACCATCTTTCTGCCATTTTGCTTTGGCACTTGTCCACATCATCGTTGAACGCATGCTCGCACTACTCCATAGAAATAACTAGACTGTTTGGGTGTTGAGGGATACCAAAACTTCTTTCAACGTCCAAAGGCTTGAGACTGCAAATAACTTGTCCATCTACTGACACTATCTCACGAGTAGCAGAGTTGTAATGCTTAATACAAGAGATCACAAACTAACACAATGAACGGAGAGAGGTATGTGTTGTGACCTTTTCACACATCGCCCCATTCAAGATGGGGACCCCTAATTTTTGCTCCATTCTGGTCTTTTTGGCTTTGGTTTTTGGTCTCTCTCTCCGTCTGTCTCTGTTCTATGGTCTACTTCCTGGGATTCCTCTGCCGTTGAGCTTAAAATGCAAAAATTCTGGCCAAGTCTGAAAATTAGGGTTTTGTCTTCCTGGTCAGTACAGGGGTCGAATAAAGTGAATAACTTGAAAATTGAGCTTAACATTGATGTTAGCATGTTTCCAGCAAGTTCTCAGCAAAATTTCATCACTCGAGGTACTTACTTCATTTTATAAGTGTGAAATCTTTACAACCGCCATTTATTTTGAGATTCCTGAAGAATCACACCAAGATTCGTGAAAGCGGTATCTTTAATCGCTTGTATGCCAAATTTGATAAAACTGACAACGCATCATTATTTTTAGCAACCAAGCCCGCACGACTTCGTGATCCGATGCGTAGATTTTCTTCGTATGTCCGGATATTCCCTTCCGGTTTTTCAGACCTTCACGATGACATATCATGCAAATGAGGGCGTAATTAATTTTCGATGTACCTCGCAGGGCTATTTTAGGCTCTGTAGCGTCGTGGTTTCTTTGCAAGGTCAGATTCCCCATGGTTTTTCTGAGAGCTTCGTTATTGCGTGACATGCAAACCGGGAGATTCACCAAGAAGGGAACTGGTTATTTTAGCGTGTGTGTCTACCGGGCCCCAAGAGTTCAGTTCACGGCCGATCGCAAAGGCTACGTAAAACGAAGGCAAACAGAAGTTCATTTTGATGCATGCAAAGTAAATTAGGGTTTCCAGCTTCGGAGCCTAAAAATAGGCAGCAAAAGTCAAAATCTTCGAAATCCGGTGTAAACCACCGCGATCAGCGTTCTTCAGGCTATCTGCTGGTAAAATTTCAGGTCCAACGGAGCACTTACTATTTATAGTAAGTCAATTTGGAAACATGCTAAAAATAGTAAATCAGTTGCATGCGTCGATCCCGGCAGTAAGGTCACGTGGTGAGGAGCGCCTCATTCAAATTTCATTCAAATCGGAGCTGTGAAGGTACCAGAAACGAGAGGTTACTATAAATAGCGAAACACTTCTCAAAATGTGCTATTTTTAGTAAGTCAGCTTAAAATGGCAATGTCAACAGGCTAACCAGGTCATGAAGGTCCAGTGGTCAAAATTTCAAGTCATTCCGGGCCTCAGAGATGCAAAATCAGAGGATTTACTATAAATAGCAGGGGCATGCACACTGGCAGAGGAAGGTAAAAAAATGTTTAAGTCTGAGTCTCATCCTGTAGCCTACTTCAAATGCGCCCAAGGTTAGAGGTGTTAGAAAATTTTCTAAGGCGCATGAGGTGATGAAACAAAATGCTAGGCGCTTTTATTTTATTTTATTTTTCTCCAAGTGCTACTTGCGCCTGAGGTGCTATGTGTTAAAGGTGTTGAAGAGTTTTGCCTAGGCGTTGAAAATTTTATGGAGAATAAAATACAAAGGATGCATAATGCATGCCTGGGCGTTGAAATTGCCAGATGAAGAGTAAAGAAAAATTTTCTAAGTAAGTTGACGAAATTAAATTTTCTCTCGCAGGCAAGGTGGTTGAGTTGGATATAAAATTTCTTGGGACAAAATTTTCGAAGTGATTCAAAAAAAAATTTCTAAGGCACAAAATATTTTTCCCCTTAGAAAAACGCTTAAGTCTGGAGGGGTGGTGAAGTGTTAGAAAATTTTCAGAGGTGATGAGTTGCCACAGGTGAAGTCAGTGATGCCAGCTCCACGGGATTGATAAAAAATTTTTAAGTCAGAGCAAAATTCTCAGAGAAGATCGAAGAACGGATTTAAATTTCACAAGGAAATAATTTTCTAAGGTTCAGGATTCCAGAAAATTAAATGAACCCGTTCGTTGGGTACCCATGGGTTCGATGCGTTCTGAAGAAAATTTTCTTCTGGGTATCAAAGATTATCAATGAGGAATGGATTTTAGGGTCTTCCACAGCTTGTTGAGGATTCTGGGAGGAAGATGTTAAATGGGCACCAGGTTGATGAATTTCCTAAGGGAAATTTTAAAATTTCTAAGGCAAAATGAAGAAAATGTGTTTTCAAGGTGAAATTCTCTAGACGATGAATTTGAAAGAAACTGCCTAGGTGAATTTGCTTCAATCTTTCGTGAAGATAGTTTTCTTGAGCCAGAAATGAATAAAGTCAAGGTTGTCAGGGCTCCAGCAGGTGAAATGAAGTTCTCAAGGATGGAAATTTGTCTAAGGCATGAACTTGAACACAAAGTTGGCGATGAACGCTTGGAGATCAAAGCATGAAAATCAGGTAAGTGAGTTAAGTTTATATCATGAAGTATTCTAATACCCCTCTCCTTGCTTGTTTTGCAGGAGAAATGTTGAGGCCAGAACGATGACTTGAAGTGGAAGCACGATGAAGATGAGTTTCAATCTCGAAGGAGGAAAATTTGCAAGAAAACGGCTAAGTGTTGAAGAAACATTTTCAAGGCTTAAAATGAAAAGAAGATTGAAGACCCTCAAGTGGAAGAATTCAAAGAACAATGCCAAGAGAGAAGATCGAGAACAGTGTGAACGCGTCTACAAATGGAATCTTCTAGAAGGATGATGGTGGACATTATGGCGCATTTATTACCCCACTCTCCTCTGTGGCGGTTTTTAGGACAATATTATTTAGGGCTGAGGTGGCACGATTCTGGCCACTCTATTAATTGTAACCCTAGCCGCTCTTTTGGGACTTGGCTAGCTATAAAAGGGGAGTCCCCCTCATTTGTAATTCATTAGACATTAGAGTAGAGTAGAATAGTAGACATTGAGAGAGCATTAGAGCTAGATAGTGTAGCATTGTAGAGCATTTTTTGCATAATTTGGAGAAGAGAGAAAGTTTTCCCTTTGAAAACTTTTGAGGAGATTGTTGTGTAACACATTTTATGATAATAGATCTTTTCATTGATGATGGAATTCGTCTTGTCATGAATTGCTAGCAAGGTCTCTTCTTCCTTTCGTATCCAAGTAGCTTAATTTCATGCAAGTAGCTTACTTTGGTGTGTGGTGTTTTACTAAGATAGCTTCGCTTTATTCCATACCACTAGCGGCTTGTTGATGATAAGTTCGCCTTGTGTGGTCAACTGGACATTACCTTGAGTTTAACTTCAGTTGTGATTTATATGCTTATATGCGTCGTTGTGATGGTGTATGCATGTTAAGTCATAATTTGAACATCTTTTTCTATTTCCCTTGAAGATTGCACCGATTTTACTGAGGCTGTCCGACGGAGGCTAGGTGAAATCTGGTTGAAGTCTATTGAAATGAAGCTCCACATATCCTGCATTTAGAATAGAACATAAACTTCTTAGGCCCTACACCCTTTCAAATTCAGTTCATTTCCGGTTAGAATTAGGAAACTTGCGCTCACCTGCCAAATCATTTGAATCACACGAAAGCCCTTAGTCTATTGTTTGTTGTTAGCTGCCGAACAATTGTGTAAGTCCCCTTGACATACCAGCAATATCACATCGAGCCAAACTGAGCCTATTCGCACTCAAGGAACCTTGGAGTTGAACGCACGAACTTTCTGGCAATCTTAGCGTGCGGAATACTTTGATCAAGAGAGAATAGGGAAGCCATTGGCAACTTTATTCTGTGTTGGTGCGGTCTCAAAAACCACGTCAACAGTATGGAAGCAGCCTCTAATAACCCGATCTATTGAATGTTCCGAATAATCGAATCTCTGATTTTAACTGGATCTAAGACTGCCTCTGGTAGCACCTTGTGGAGATTTGTCTCAACTGTCCCGATGAAGTCATGAGTAAGGACTAATTTGGTCCTGTATTCAAGCTGAGTGTACTGCATTTTGAAAAACTTGCCTGTTGACTATGAACTCAACTATGTTCTGACAAGATTTATGGAGAGCTAAAAATAGTCTGCATAGGCTAAAAATAGCCTATCGAAGAGTTATTTTTGGTGAAAAATTTGAGATATGGGTTTTGTCTAGAAAAAGATTCTAAGACAACCCAAAACGTCAGAAATGCGAAAATCTAACTTCTACTCGACCATGCAAAGAATTTTCAGCTGAGAAAATTAGAAACTTGAGAATAGATGCTCTAGAGTTAAAAATTCCTAAAAATTCAAGCGCGTGAATTTAATTTGAGGAAGCTATACAGAATCAATCTAGATGATCAAACTTGCCAAAATTTTCGAACTTCAAGAACATGAGAATTGAATTTTGAGAGAAATTTGAGAATCAAAGAGGAGAAAGACATTTTTTCTATGTTCTTTCTTATGTAAAAATTGCCCCCTATTCTTCAAATTTGCTGATAATTGTGAACTTGAACCTACAAAGAGAATTGTTTGATGCAATCACCACTGAAAACTGATGATAAATTTTCCCAACTTGTGAGAATTCGACTATGCTTTGAAGAACTACGAATTTCTTTAAGTTGGATGAATGATTAAAAGATAGGCGCCATGAATAAATAGAGAAATTTTGCACCATAATGCTAACTGCAAGATTTAAAAACCTCGACTGAAATAGAAGGCTTCTGATTGGACCCCTCCAGTTTGAACTGAAACTGACTTGAAGTCTAGAATAAAATAATAATAAAAATACTCATCATGCAATTTGAAAATCCAGCACAAAGAGGCGCCAATTTTAGAAAATCGTCCTTTAATGCTCAAATATGCAAAAATAAATATTAAATATTATTTTAATCAGTTGACAAACCATGTGAAGCTTTTGGATTCATCGGCGAACTTTACTGATTCCAAAAAGTCCTCATTTGTCCTCATAGGCATCCATTTGCTTAAGATATTACACTTTTTATTAACTTCCTATTTTGTAGCTGACTACAAAATTACAACTGGCCATCTTCGACACTGATTTTCGGGTGACTGAGTGATGCTGGGACTGAGCTGATGTATTCATTACGAAGCCCGCAGAACAAGGAAGAAATGTTTGCTAACAGTCATCACTGTAAAATCCATCATTTAACACCTCAAAAAATTAGGCGTCCTTGATTAAATTGATTTTTAAATGTTAGACAACCATTTCTCCATTCCGCCATCTAATGCTTCAAACGGCTGCTGATGATGAACAGTGAACCCTGCTGACTGGAGGATAGGCTCACTGCGTGACTAGGAGTATCTGCATCCAACGAATATACGCAAGGCACCTGAAGGCTGTATTAAGGACCCTAAAAGCAAGGGTACCCTAGCCTGAAAAGGATCAAACACCATTTTGAAAAAAGTACAACTCTCAACCAGATGCCCTACTTTGACCTCTGATATCTAGAGTTGGGGTAGCCTGATTCGAGCACCATCTGTCTCAACACTTAGCCAAAAAGACCTACGAGAGATGTCTCTAGAGGTGAGAAAACTACTTCTAAGACCTCAAAAAGAAAGGCGCCTTTCCGAAGATGGAATAGACGACCAGACTTAGCCATTTTTTGAGCTTTCTTCGTTTTTCAGTATTTTTCCAAAGACCTCGCATGTACGAGCGTTTGCCAAATCCCGGAGGCTGATGGCTGGGCTCGTTGAATAGCTTGAGTAATTACGCACAAGTCACATGAAGACTTCAAGAGCGAATAACCCCATCTGACAGCCCTAAAGGCTAGGTGCCCTTGGCCTACAAAGGCTACAATGAATATTTCATGTTTCTCTGCCCGCTAATTTATGTGCCTGGTAGAATCTCTGCCACGATCTTTCAGAATCTCAGATTGACAGGCTAACTAATGAGTTGCGAAGCCAAACTAGAGTAGCACAGATGTCAGGAAGACCGCATCTGCAATTTCAATCATCTTAGGGGTCATCTTGAAGGGCGCCCCTGAGCTACAAAGGCGCAATTTCACCAATTGAGAAATTTTTGTGATGTGAACTCATAATCTCATCTTCTGATGTTGATTGCCGGAGCTCTGGGACTCAGATGACTACATTCGATAGCTCGTCGGATAGGTAGACTAGTCGTGAAGAGATCAAATGCATCAACAAGTAGGAAAGCCAAGATCTAACCCCCCCTTAAAAAAGTGTTCCCTTGAGCTACAGGGGCGTAAAAGCTGAAGAGTGACAAGTTTTTACAATCTGCAACCTCTGGAACCTTCAACTTCTGACGTTAGTTACCAAAGTTACGAGTCTCGGATAGCCTCGCAGGATAGTTCATTGGATAACTGGGGTAATCCTGAAGAGATTGACTGTGTTTATGAGCATACACCACAAAATCTAGGCCTTCAAAAAGAAGGGGGCCCCTAAGCTACAGGGACGCAATTTTGCATTTCCTTGAGAAATCTTCAAAAATTGACCACTGAAATCTTCGTTTTGGTTACTAAAATGATCATGCAAAAGTATAATCGTCGTCGTGAAATGCTCCTCCATCATGAAATACCTCATTCTGAATCCCCGATTCAGGGTCTAATCAATGGATACTACCTTTAACTGACAAAACATTGACAAAACTCCATGCTTGATATTGCCCAAAAACTGTATTTGACATCATTTTAGCAAGGTTTAGACTCTTTTATGCAAAATGCCTTGATGAAGCAGAAATTTTGGTTTTGGGTACAACAAAACCCACAAGAGGTCGAACCCGAACACCAGACCCGGACACTGGACCTAGGTCAGACCGGAGCAGGATCGAGGGGCCCCCAACAGCAAACTAGTAACATAGCTCCATCTCATCTTACACTAATTAAATATTTTCTTCCCTTTTGTGATACTTGTTACATAGCCGCAACTTCAATCCATGCCTCCATTATCCTCACCTCCATCAACTTTGCATCTCAGCCCTCCAATTCTTCCTTGGAAAATCTATAAATTGAAGACCTTCCTTCCATTTCAACAACACATTAAATCATACTATCATGCTGTCCATTTCATCATCTATCTATATGCTATCATCATGGTACCATTTTCCTAATCAATAACCTCATCCTAAAGTCATGTTGGTTTCCTAAGCAACCAGCATGCATTCGTCCAACATTCATCCGCTTCATCTTGTGAGCACATCAAGAGAGTATTGGGTGTAACTCTTCTTTTAGCTAAAGGAGCAAAGAAAGGCGGGTTAAAAGGTTATTTGCATGCATTTGACTTTTGTTTTATGCTTGTCTTCACTCCTAACAATGCATTCCCCTTTCTCTCTCCTCTCCCACCAAGCCATCACCCTCCTACTTCCACACTAAAACAAAACAAAGAAAATAACATATATTTTCTCAATCTAAGATTTAAGTATAGCATGTAGATCAATCATGGCTCCACCACTCAAATTAACTATGTTGTTGCATTACTTACATGCAATTGAATATTCTAATTAAAAAGAAAAAAAGTATAATCACATAAGCGGATACAATTTGATAAGTAATACAAACACACTCACTTGATCTATCAACTATTTGAAAAGTGGCATGTTTGCTCTCAATTGGCTGGAACTAATAAACATCAAGATTTGATAAGTACTATTTAGACACCCATGTTTCCCTCATCAAGAGGTTCAAAATGTGAAGAATGTAGTGTGCAAGTACAAACCACTAATGTTAGCTTCCACAAGCTGCCATGTGAGTGAAGGTCAAGGAAATGCTAGGTTCGAACCTTACATTATAATAACATCAATAGCAAAGGCGACTTACACATCTTTTCTATCGTGGTTGGTCACCATCCTTGTACTATGGTTGGACCATCTTGCATGGGTAGAAGCTCCTTGTAAATCACATTTGATTTTTGTTGGTGGGGTTAGTCCTATTTTTCCTATGGTGCAAGCTTTAGCCTTTTGTTAATGGCATATGGTTTCCATTTTATGAATGGCTAAGAGTTTATGTATATGTTTTCTCCTTTCCACAAAGATGATCCAACTTTAGTCATGGCTTTAACTATTTATCTTCCTATTAAATTGTGCTTTGTTCAGGTGCCTCAGCTAGTTTGGATGGTTTTGAACTTTGAAAACCCATCAACATTTCAATGTTGTTGGCTCTAATGTTTATGTCATAGGACAAATATCCGTGTGCATTATTCAGCCCTCCCAATTTTACTTGCTAATAAAAGTTGGCCCTCCTTATTATACCATCCCTATATGAACCATACAATATTTAGAAAGCCACAACTAAGTACAATTTAAGAAGCTATGAACCTTTGAGTTGGAAGAAAAACCATAACATTTAAGGTCTCTAGTTCAAATCGCATGAACATGCAAGTTTCAAGAATAAAACAAAAACTCTAACAAGGGAAAATGCTTAAGAAAACCCTCACACAATCATTTTAATTAAATATAAATAACATGCTATTTTCTCCCTTCTTGTGCACCATGAAAACCTAGCAACTCAAGCACATGTATTGAACCACATGGATCAACTGAAATGTTTTGCTAAATTCAAAAAGAATAGCATGGAACATCTTGTATGCTCTTGACACATAACATATGCATTGTTTAATCTCAATCCTTGAATATATATTACCTGATTTTACTTGTTAAAGAGTTAAGAGGGAATAATTCACAGAAAAATATAACTTTTTTAAAATTAAGGAAGAACAGGAGTTGCAGTCAAGCAGGGAATATAAATGAGGCTTGATATCCCCCTCCCCCAGGCTTCATTAAACTGAGTTTTGAAAGTGCCCCACATGGAAATTGTGATGAGCCTTGCTAGCTCACTGCTCAAACCCTTGTCTTTTTCTTAAGTCTATTTGTGTTTTTTAGTTTTTTAGAGAAATTTTGTAGACAAAAGAGAAGGTGCGCATCATATAAAACTCACAGAATGAAAACTTGAGCAAATCTAATCAAATTGAAATTGTAGAAGGTGTTTATTAGCATCAACAATGGATTTAAAACATATAAACATACCCGTAAGCCTCCAATTTATTTAATTAAGAAAAGAAGCCAGTTTGCCAGTCTATACATGAAAAACTGACAATATTCAGAATAGGATGATACAAAGTCTGAATCCAACTGTGAAACTGGAGCAAAAGAAGAGGGGATGCCAAGTGTTGAAGATAGTGAAGAGAAACCCTCAAGAAGATAGGCGTTTCTTCAACCAGCAAGTGCGCCCTAGCTCAAAATCCAACGCCCCTCAAGCAAAAAGACCAGAAAACATCTTAGAAGGTGCGCCCAAGTAGCTATGATGCCTGCCATGAAGAAGGAAGAACACCATCCATTCAAACCCTCTATTCTGATGAAGAACACTTACAAAACTCTGTTAAATCACTGCAGAACTTCTGAATGAAGCTCTCTCAATTTGCACCAATTCAGCTGATCTCTCACAGCCTCACAAGTGCTCACACTGAAGAGATTTCGTTCTCCAATGGTGGATTGCTGCAAACCTGATCACAAGATGAAAGCAAAGGGAAAAAATCCAAGGCAAAGTTGAAATATTCAAAATAGATGAGTTTCTCATTGCCCTCAACCCTTATATAGCAAAGGAGGTGAAAACTCAAGGAGGCCGTACATTTTAGGGTTTTAGATCATTTAAATTTTTGGAAATAAACTCAAGTTACTTTCCATAGTTCTAACTTTTATTTTTGGCGCCTCCTTTAAGTGATTAAATGAAATACTTTAAAACACTCACTTTAGACTTATTTAAGTGATATAAAAATTATAAAGTCAATTTGACTTTATTAAAAGACTTTAAGTTAAAATATAACTTAAATCACTTAAGTAAGCCTATCTCCCTCAATTCTCCACAGAATTCAGTGCCGTCAGAAGCAAACAAACTCCTGTACTGCCAAAGCCTACAATGAGCCAATCCATGATCTCAGAAAATGAAATCGACCGAACTCTCCAGAAGGTACCGTTGACCCTCTAACCAATCCAGTTAGCCCACAAGGGTCCGAGAAAAGGGCTAACACACTGCATCAGGTGACTGACTAGAGTGGGGACATCACAGTCCGCCCTCCCCAAATTTTCTTGTCCGCAAGCAAACTCAAAGCTGGATGCTGTAAAACACTGTCACCCTCCCAAGTCGCATCCTTTGCTGGTAGATCTTTCCACTTTACCAAGTATTCCCTGATAACCCGCCTCCAAAGATGACGCTCTCTGGAATCCAGAATGGCCTCAGGAATCAATATCAATTTCCCCTCATCATCTAGGGGTGGTAAATCAATAGGAGTCAGCTGTGGTCCCAATGCCTTTTTGAGGCGGGAAACATGGAACACATTGTGAACCTTGTTGTCCATCGCAAGATCTAGCTCATAAGCCATTTCACCGACCCGTCTGACAACTCTGAATGGTCCATAGTATCGTGGCTTAAGTTTCTCTGCGCCCTTCTTACGAAGGGTGGACTGCCTATAAGGCTGGAGCATCAAATACACCAAATCACCGATCTCGAAAGATCGCTCCACTCGCCTCTAATCAGCATATTGCTTTTGCTGATTCTGAGCTTTCTGTATATTCTCTCTGAGTGTCCTCATAATATCCTGGTTCTCCTGTAATAGATCACCAGCACTAGGTACTCTACTATCACTCAGTAACAAGTCTAGAAAAGTCGGAGCATCATATCCATATAATGCTCGGTAGGGGGTCATCTAAATGCTCATGTGATGAGTGGTATTGTAGCAATACTCACAAAGGTATAACCATCTCACCCATGCCTTCTACTACCCTGAACTGTAATTCCTCAAGTATCCCTCCACCCATTTGTTGACTATCTTAGTCTGCCCATCTGTCTGGGGGTGGTAGTTGGTACTCGGAGTGAGTTCTGTCCCACAAAGCTTGAATAACTCCTGCCAGAAGTTACTCATAAACCTGCTGTCCCTATCACTGCCTACACTCCGAGGCAAACCATGCAACCTGAATACCTCACGAAAGAACAAATCCGCCACCTGAGTAGCTGTGTGCGTAGTAGTGATTGAGAAGAAATGAGCATACTTCGTCAATCGATCTACCACCACAAAAATGTTGTCTTTCCCTTGAGCTTTCGGCAAGCCCGTAATGAAGTCCATAGACAAGCATTCCCACTTCCTCTCAGGGATAGGAAGCGGCTGGAGTAATCCTGCAGGGTATGTGTGTTCTTGCTTGTTCTGCTGACAAACAAGGCATTCCCTGACATACTGGAGAACAAAGGATTTGAGACCCTTCCAAGAGAATCTTTCCCGTACCTGCCTATAGGTCTTAAAGTACCCGGGATGTCCTGCCATAGGTGCATCATGAAATGATCTCAAAACTTGGTTCCTCATCTCTGAACCTGGAACTAGAAATATCCTCCCTTTGTAAATGATAAGATCATCTACAAGTGAGTATCTGGCATCCTGTACTGTTCCATCCACTATGCTAGAAGCCCACGGGTTCTTAACATAGTTAGCTACAATCATATGTCTTCAGTCCTCTGAAATCTATGTAATGGAGCTCAAGTGAGGACGGCGAGATAATGCATCAGCAACTACATTCTGAGTACCCTTGACATAGGAGATGTCAAAATCATAGGACTAAAGTTTGCTGACCCATTTCTATTGTCTTTCATTTAAATCCCGCTGCCAAGGAAGTGTTTCAGACTATTATGATCGGTTTTAACACAGAATTTACTACCAATCAAGTATTGCCTGAACTTGGCCATGGCATGCATGATGGCCAACATCTCCTTGTCATAGATGCTAAAGCTCCTCTCAGGACCTCTCAGCTTCCTGCTCTCGAAAGCTATAGGATGACGATCCTGCATAATGACTGCACCAATTCCCTCACCACTGGCATCACAATGTAACTCAAAGGGTTTGGTGAAATCCGGCAAAGCCAACACTGGACATGAAGTCATGAGAAGTTTGAACTTCTCAAAGCACGCCTGTGCTAATGGTGTCCACACAAATGCACCCTTCTTAGTCAAATCAGTTAGTGGCGCAGCATGCCGCGAGAATCCACTAACGAACCGATGATAGAAGGCACATAATCCTACAAATCCCCTGAGCTGTGTCAATGTCTCAGGTGTAGGCCAATCAATGATAGCTCGAACCTTCTCTGGATCCATGCTAACTCCCTCACTGCTGATAATGTGACCCAAATACAAAAGCTCGGCCATGCCCAACGCACACTTGGACTCCTTGGCGTACAAGGACTCCCTGTCAAGTATGCTCAAAACCTCATCTAGGTGAACCATGTGTTCTTTCCATGATCTGTTGTAAACTAGAATGTCATCGAAGAACACCAACACATGTTTCCTCAGTTGAGGATGGAAAACCCTGTTCATAGTGGACTGAAATGTGGCTGGAGCATTGGTTAAACCGAAAGGCATAACCAAGAAATCAAAGTGTCCACAGTGACATCTGAATGCGGTTTTCTCTATGTCCTCTCTCACTCTGATCTGATGATAACCTGTCCTTAAATCAATCTTTGAGAAGTAGCAAGCTCCATGAAGCTCATCTATCAACTCATCAATCCGCGGAATAGGATATCTGTTCTTTATAGTTCTCCTGTTAAGCATTCTATAATCAATACACATTCTGAGTGTACCATCCTTTTTCTTCACCAAAACAACTGATGAAGCAAAGGGTGACTTACTCGGCCTAATGTGCCCCATAGCCAAAAGTTCTTTGATGGTTTTCTCAATTTCATCTTTCAAGCATTTGGGGTGCCGGTAAGGAGTGATCATTATAGGTTTCGTGCCCTCTTCCAGCTCTATGATATGCTCAATACCTCTATCAGGAGGTCTACCTGGTGGGATTGCACTGAAAACCTTGGTATGTTTGATTCTGAGTTCCTGTACATCTAGATGGTAAGAAGAAGCTTGCCGATCCAACTGTGAAGGCATTAACTTGCATTCAGCTACCCAATCTACCATGTCATGTCGAACCAAACGTTCCATTCTTTTGAGTGAAATTTCTTTCACATTGTTGTCCTTGATGGCTTTTAGAACATGGTTTGTGCCATCAACTTTAAATTTCATCTCCATGTCGTTCAAATTAAGTGTGAACTCTCCTATAGCATGAAGCCACTTCATGCCGAGAACTATATCAGTTCCTCCCATGTTCACAACATAAAAATCTGCCTTAAACTCATAGTTATTGAGTTTCAAAGGCAAGTCTGGAATCATCCTCTCGCAGGTGAGAGTGTATCTATCAGCAACCTTGACTCGAATGCCTTCAAACTGCTGAGTTTGAATTCCTCTTTTCTCCACTAAATGTGAGTCAATAAAATTGTGAGTTGCACCTGTATCTAAAAGAGATATGACTCTTTGACCAGCCAAGACCCCACGGAGTCTAAAAGATCCCTCTCTCTGCATGCTGGATAAATGAGCCTCCTTTAACTCAGTTTCTACTACAATTTCAGCCTCATCTTCTGATTCTTCTCCATCTGTATCATAAATTGGAGCTTGCTGATCAAAAAAATCAGTCACTTTTTCTCCCTCATAAAACCACTCCATGTTCCTATTTTGCCCTTTAGGTTTGAGGGGGCAATCATGATTAAGGTCATAAGGGCCATTGCAGTAAAAACAAAGTTTTCTTCTACGAAGATCATTCATGGTTTCTCGATCCAAAGGTGCTGTATATTTCTTCTTATGATCAGCATTATCAGCTTTTTTCGGATCAGATTTATGTTCATTGTAAGAAGTAGAAGGTTTGGTGCCAAATTGCTTTCGAGGAGTAGTGAGCTCCATGCTGCGAGCTTTCCTCATGGTTTCCTGTAATGTAGGGGGATCAAATGCCTTGATCCATCCTTTCATAGGCTCGAAAAGTCCCTCAATGAAGAGTATGATCAGCCTCCTCTCAGAAATGCCTGTAACCATAACTGACAATTTCTGAAACTCTCCAATATATGACTCCAAACTACCTAGCTGTTTCAGCTATGCTAGGTCTCTGAAAATAGCTCGGGATCACGTTTGTCAAACCTCTCTACCAGTCTATCTGTGAACTCCTGGTATGAAGTAATCTGATCATGGTGAAGAGTAGCCATGCCATGAATCCACCAATCATGAGCTACGCCATCAAGGTAAAGTGCTGCAAATCAAATAACATCTTCCTTGGGCATGGGACGTAGAGTCAAGAATGTATCTAACTTGCTGATCCAAGCACGTGCTGTAACTCTACCACTACCATCATAGTTCGCCAAGGTGAGTTTATTGGTAGCCTGTCTAAGATCACTGTGCTTGTACCTAGGCCTCCTGTCATTCCTGTTTCTCTTATGTTCTCTCCTCTAGCTCATGAATCTATCAAAGTTAAGGTGCTCCTTAACTCTAGGTGGCAATGCATCCCATTCATCATGCATAACCATGATGTTATCTCCAAAGTTAATCTCACCACCCTGTTCAACCTCTTCCTCATCCTCAGTATCATTCCTGGTGAAGGTAGGACATGTTGCTCTCTCAAAAGTGCGAGCTGGAACAATAGGTCTATAAGGTGCGCCCTGGATACTGCCCTCATGATCATGCCCTGGATGCTGGCCTCTCTGAAGTGTTAAGTTCTCTACATTTATGCTGAGGCGCTGGAGAAGATTAGCTACCTGTTCTTGACCTGCAACCATACCTCTTAGCACATCTCTAGCTTCTATATCCTCATTGTTCCTGTGAGAACTTTCTCCTTCCCTGTTAGCCATATTATCCAAGTCTATTTCCTCCTATTCTTCAAATGGAAATCGTGGAAAAGGATTATGATCACCTCTTTGATTTCTAGGGCCCCCACGAGAGTAGAACTTGTCAAAACCCTCCTGGTGTGACTTCACAAATTTTTCTAACCCCACAAGCTGGCAGGATCAATGCTCTGATACCACTGTGATGAGCCTTGCTAGCTCACTACTCAAACCCCTGTCTTTTTCTTAAGTCTATTTGTGTTGTTTAGTTTTTTAGAGAAATTTTGTAGACAGAAGAGAAGGTGCGTATCATATAAAAGCTCACAGAATGAAAACTTGAGCAAATCTAATCAAACTGAAATTGTAGAAGGTGTTTATTAGCATCAACAATGGATTTAAAACATATAAACATACCCGTAAGCCTCCAATTTATTTAATTAAGAAAAGAAGCCAGTTTGCCAGTCTATACATGAAAAACTGACAATATTCAGAATAGGATGATACAAAGTCTGAATCCAGCTGTGAAACTGGAGCAAAAGAAGAGGGGATGCCAAGTGTTGAAGATAGTGAAGAGATACCCTCAAGAAGATAGGTGTTTCTTCAACCAGCAAGTGCGCCCTAGCTCAAAATCCAACGCCCCTCAAGCAAAAAGACCAGAAAACATCTTAGAAGGTGCACCCAAGTAGCTATGATGCCTGCCATGAAGAAGGAAGAACACCATCCATTCAAACCCTCTATTTCTGATGAAGAACACTTACAAAACTCTGTTAAAGCACTGCAGAACTTCTGAATGAAGCTCTCTCAATTTGCACCAATTCAGCTGATCTCTCACAGCCTCACAAGTGCTCACATTGAAGAGATTTCGTTCTCCAATGGTGGATTGCTGCAAACCTGATCACAGGATGAAAGCAAAGGGAAAACCTCCAAGGCAAAGTTGAAATATTCAAAATAGATGAGTTTCTCATTGCCCTCAACCCTTATATAGCAAAGGAGGTGAAAACTCAAGGAGGCCGTACATTTTAGGGTTTTAGATCATTTAAATTTTTTGAAATAAACTCAAGTTACTTTCCATAGTTCTAACTTTGATTTTTGGCGCCTCCTTTAAGTGATTAAATGAAATACTTTAAAACACTCACTTTAGACTTATTTAAGTGATATAAAAATTATAAAGTCAATTTGACTTTATAAAAAGACTTTAAGTTAAAATATAACTTAAATCACTTAAGTAAGCCTATCTCCCTCAATTCTCCACAGAATTCAGTGCCGTCAAAAGCAAACAAACTCCTATACTGCCAAAGCCTGCAATGAGCCAATCCATGATCTCAGAAAATGAAATCGATCGAACTCTCCAGAAGGTACCGCTGACCCTCTAACCAATCCAATTAGCCCACAAGGGTCCAAGAAAAGGGCTAACACACTGCATCAGGTGACTAACTAGAGTGCGGACATCACAGAAATCTTGGGATTATGGAGGCTGGAGAGGTTCTATGTAAGGAGGATGGTAGCTTTCTTCATGGTGGCTCAGTATTCCTAGGACATTTAAGATGAATAATGAGGCTGAATGGGAGCAAGCGGCTGCAGGGATTGTGTTAGCCTCTTCTAATGGGATGCAAAATCTTTTAGTAGACAGGGATTCAATTTAATGATCAATGCTGTAAATAAGGCGGCTTATCCTAAGCTCTTGGTTCAAGGAGATTGTCTTCTCACATTATCACATATTTGCAAATTCTGTTGCAGATTATTTGGTCAATTGTGGCATTGCTAGGAGCCTACTACAACTATGTATATTAGTCACCCTTCCTCTTGGTGAGATTCTGAAAAAAATTAAAAATAGAACTCCTTAATTTTCAATATTAGAAGCATTCTGTCCATAATTTGAATTTCCACATTATGTAATAAAGTGACATATATGAAATCTAAAGGTGATCTTTATTATGTTCTTTGGTTCTGTGTTTTTATTTCATTTAAAGCTTGTCTAGCATAGCTCGTGGAGGAGTATTTCAAGGCATTCAGTGGCTGTTTCCCATTGCTTTGTGGTTCCAATGCTTGTTATTATTTAGGCACCTAGGAGTGGTGTAGGTGTTTTGGCTCTTGTTATTAACGTGTTTGTTTGTTGTCGTTAATGTCTATATCAAAGAGATTAGGTGCTAAAGAAAGTACAACAATGGTAAAGAAAGAGGAGGTTCCTCCAAGGAATTATTCTCAGTCTAACAGTGGGGAAGGTGAACTTGTAGATTCATATACATTGTGTCATGAATTGCTTATGCTCTAAGCAATCTGTGAGGATGTTGAGAAAGTTTTAGAAGCCCTCACAGTTACCCATAATAAGGACCATCTTGAGGTGTCAAGGGACTTTACCATCCTTGTCTTTTGTGGTAACTATATTCATTATATGCAATGTAGACTAGAGTTGTTCCATGGTCTTTGATTTCCTCCCTAGACACCAACACTTTAGGAGAATGCTAGAGAGAAAGCAAGTGCTGTTCAAACTGAATCAGTAGCTGGCTAGGGAGGTGAGGTAAACTCAAGAATGAATTGTTAGGGTGCATGTTGAAAGCCCCTGGGTAAGGTGAATTTTGCTCACTGCAGTTGTATGGTTTTCTCTTGGTGGAGATGGTTTTTGGCACTCCAGTTCAGCTGGTTTTTGGATATTTTTTTCTATTCTTTGTATGGAAATCTATTGCTCTTTCCTGCAAGACTGTTCAGGTTGTTACTGTACGAGACTTTCGTATTCTGTTATGTTAAGCTTTATCTAAGGTCAAGGGACCCAATAGAATTCCCTAACTAATTAATCCAATAAAACAAAAATATATTGCCTGATTTGAAACATCTTTTTCACAATATCATAGCAGTAGATGGGAGGTTGACCATTCTGTATTTCAAAAATATATGAGAATAAGCCTAAATTGTGAACATGACAATGAGCCTATTACTTTCCTCTTGAATTTTAATCATGTTAAATCTGTCTCAGAAAAATCTCCTCAGTGAAAACTAATAATGTCATTATGTATTCTAATAAAAGCTAATTCATTTATAAGCACTAAAAAGCTGATGAGATAATATAAGCACTGTGTTCATCTTCCTGCTCTAGATTTAAGTGCTAATGTGGATCACTGCTCCAACTTGAGCAAGCAGTCTAGCAAATTTGAAAGAAATGGAGAGGTCCTAAAGAGTAAATATAAAGGTACAGTTGTAAAGTAGGGCAAGGGATTTTGGTGATCCTCTAAGAAGGCACTGAACTGGGGGCCAGATACAGAGTCGTATAGAGCAAAATAATTTCAGGTAGTTGCAAGGTAGGTAATTTCATATAGAGCATTAAACGTGATTTTTTATGCTCATCATATCTGACAATTTCAGTTGATAAGCATGCAGTAAACTCTAAGAATGTCATTCTTATTGTAAGACATGCATAATGATACCTAACAGTCATTTTCTAAAAGCACAAGGAACTGATTTCATTTGTCCACCAATGTAGGTTCTATCCACAAAGCAAATGAACGTTAATGCCATAATAAACATTTCAACGATAAGGTACAAATACCTAAAAGTAAATAAAATATTCTTGTTTTTGAGTGACTTTTGACAGTTTATTGTTTCATGTGAGACTTTTGGAACAATCTGAATGGAATTGAACTTTAACAATATCATCCTTCAACCGGTAAACTTAAATATTATGCAGGTGATTCTAGAAGACTCGCATGAAAATGAAATGTTATAGTCAACTGATGGTGATTCAAGAAACAGAGTGGCTAACTGTACTTTTAAAAAGCAACTAAGGGACAAAGTATCATGGAGTTAAATCAGTAAAGGATACCAAATGCAAAGGATGTTTTTCAGAAAATGAAATTTGAATGTCTTCAGTCAGCCAGTACACCTTTGCTAGTTGTCTCAAGCATGTGAAGCACTAGAGGAACCGAAACTAGAAGTAGGGATTCATGATGAGAGTAAAAAGGCTAGATTGAGATTATTCTCTTTGCAAGCATGACATGGCATAGAATATGCTCCAAGCGTTTGAAAAATTACCTGTCAAGATATGTTCAATATATGGTTTGCAAGAGCCCAGTGATAGCAACAACAGAGTAGTATATAAGAAGAAGAAAATGTGCATACAATTGATTTATATGGCTCAAGGGTTCAAATCAGCTCTTCCACCAATAAATATCTCCCTACAATAATATAATTTTTACCATACAAATAAAATTTTAATAAACAAAGTGAAAGAGTCAATGCGAAAAGTACCAATCCAGCTGTAAAATAAAGCAAAAAAAGAAATGCAACAGAGATGAGAAGAATCAATCCCTTGCCTGATAACCAAAAGAAATTCTATGAAGGAAACTCAAAATTTCTCTAAACCCACGACTGCACGCTTGGAAAAAATCACATAGATCATGCTAAGACCTGATAGAAATAAAAAACAACAATAACCAATATTACAGGGAGATCCTAAAGAAGAACTCTAAACAAAAAAGAGAATCAAAACTATCGTTCAGATTTAACAAAATAGCTAAGAAATTTAAGAATATTTTTTGAATCACCTTATCTCCTCAGATCATTGAAATTAGAAATCCAAAGTAACTCACAGTTGACCTTTGTTTATGTTTTAATCATTTGATGACACGGAATAGAGTGAGTGATTGTCCTTGAAAAAATGCAATGCAAAGAAGGGACTGAGCATTCTGGAAAACAATGACAAGATATGTACATAATGTAAAGGGCAGTGGGGCCAAAGAACTAGTCAAGATAACAAAATAAGAATTTCCCTCAACTTACAGTACACATTTTCCAGTTTTATACAAACATTTGCAGACCAAACAATGTGTGCAGAATGCACCCTGAGTGTTTTACAAAATGTAAGTCATAATATATTCAGCTAATGGAGATGCACAAATAAAGTGAATGGCTGTAACAATAGAAAACTAATATGTTAGAGGAGGAATGCATGCATGCAAGTTACGCAAATAGTTTATGGGTTCGAATCAGATCTCTGGTCAGTTAACACAAAATATTCCCACCTCCCTACACCATGTTATTCTTATTGTTGTTATCAGATTTAATAAACAAGGCAAAATACTCAACATAAAAAGTACCAAGATCAGGGTAATCTAACCATAAAACTATGCAAAACAAAGCAAATGCAAGAGTTAAGAATTTTGATCACATATACGGAAACCTAAAATAATTCAGCAACAAAAACCCAAAATTTTCTATCATTGGGAACCTAAAATACAGGGCGATAAATACTGAGCAAAAAACCATGCAAATCATGATTATATCTACTAGAAGCACAAAAAGAAAAACCGATGTTACATTGAGAAGGTAAACTTGTAGATTCATTTGTGGTGCATCAAGAATCACTTATGCTCTAAGCATTCTGTGAGGATGTTCGGAAAGTTTTAAAGGCATATGGTGATCCATAATAAGGATCACCTTGAGGAGTCAAGTGACTTTACCATCCCTATCTTTTGTGGTAACTGCATTCATTCTATACAATGTAGACTGGAGTTGTTCCATGGTGTTCAATTACCTCCCTAGATGTGTTGACACTAGCACCTTAGGAGTGTGCTAGAGAACAAGCCAGTGTTGTTCAAATTGAACAAGTGGCTGGCTCAGGAGGTGAGGTAAACTCAGGAATGCACTATTCGGGTGCATGTTGAAAGCTCCTGGGTATGGTGAATTTTTCTCCCTGCTGCATGGGGATGGTTTTCAGTTGTCCAGTTTAGCTAATTTTTGGATGTTTGTTTTACTTTTTTTGTATGCTTTGTATGGAAATCTCTTGCTCTTTCCTGCAAGACTGTTTAGGTTGTTACTGTACTAGACTTTTATATATTTTGTTATGTTAAGCTTTATCTAAGGGCAGGGGACCGATAGAGTTCCCTAACTAGTTAATCCAAGAAAGAGAGAATATATTGCCTGATTTTAATCTTCTTTTTCACAATATCATAGCAATGGCAGTATTGTTGTCTCAATTCTAACAAAATGTCAAGCCCTAATCTATAAATCCTATGACTAATTGGAGGCTGACCAGTCTCTACTTAAAAACATACAAGAATAAGCCTAATTTGTGACCATGACAATGAGCCTTTTACTTTCCTCTTGAATTTTAATCATGTAAAATCTGTCTCAGAAAAAATTCCCCAGTGAAAACTAATAATGCCATTTTGTCTTCTAAGAAAAGTTAATTCATTTGCAAGCGCTAAAAAACTGATGAGTTAATAGAAGCATTGGGTTCAACTTCCTACTCTAGATTTAAGTGTTAATGAGGATCACTGCTTCAACTTCGGCTAGCAATCTAGCAGATTTGAAAGAAACAGAGAGGTTGTAAAGAGTAAATTTAAAGGTACAGTTGCAAGGTATGGCAGGGGATTTTGGCGATCCTCTAGGAAGGCACTGAACTGGGGACCAGATACACAATCATATGGAGCAAAGTAATGTCACGTAGTTGCAAGGTAGGTAATTTCATATAGAGCATTAAACATGATTTTTGATGTTGTCATATCAGACAATTTAAACTGAAAAACATGCAGCAAACTCTAATGATGTCCTTGTTGTAAGACATGCATACCAATAACTAACAGACATCATCCAACAGCACAAGAAAATGATAGCATTTGTACATCAATGCAGGTTATATCCACCGCAAATGAATATTAATGCCATAATAAGCATTTCAACAGTAAGATACGAATACCTAAAAGTAAATAAAATATTTTTATTTTTGAGTGACTTTTGATAATTTATTGTTTCATGTGAGACTTCTGGAATAATCTGAATAGTATTGAAGTTACCAACATCTTCCTTAAACCGATAAACTTAAATATTATGCAGATGATTCTAGAAGACTCACATGAAAATGAAATGTTATTGTCAATTGATGGCGATGCAGGAAACAGAGTCACTAGCTCTATTTGGAAAAAAGTAAAGAAGGGACAAAGTGTCATGGAATGTAATCATTACATGATACCAAATGCAAAGGGTGACAAGGCTGGAAATCTTTTTCAGAAAATGAAATTAGAATGTCTTCAGTCTATTCAGTACACCTTTGCTAGTTGTCTCAACAATGTGAAGCACTATAGGCACCAAAATTGGGAATAGGGATTCAAGGTGAGAGTAATAAAGCCAGATTTGAAATTATTATCTTTGCAAGCATGACAGGGCATAGAATATACTCCAAATGCTTGAAAAAATGTCTGTCAAACATATGTTCAATATATGGTAATGCAAGAGCGCAGTGATGGTAGCAGGAGAGTAGTATATAAGAAGAAGAAAACATGCATGCAGTCGATTTAAATGGGTTAAGGATTCAAATCAGCGCCTTAACTAATGGACACCCCCCTACAATATTATAATTATTACCATATAAATAAATTTTTAACAAACAAAGTGAAAGAGTCAATGCAAAAAGTACCAATCCAACTATTAAATAAGGCAAAATAAAGAAATGCAACAAAGACGAGAAGAATCAATCCTTTACCTGATAAACAAAAGAAAACTCTCCAATAGGATCTTGAAATTTCTCTTTGGAAACCCACATGACTACGTGCTTAGCAAGAATCGCATAGATCATGCTAAGACCTGATAGAAACAAAAAACAACAATAACCAATATTATGGGAAGATCCTAAAGAACTCTACACAAAAAAAGCATCAAAATCATCATTCAAATTTTTTAAAAATCGCTAAGAAGTTTAATAGTATTTTTTGAATCACCTTGTCTCCGCAGACCATCGAAATAAGAAATCCAAAGTGACTGGCAGCTTAACCTTTGTCAATGCATATTCGTTTGATGACAAGGAAGAGAGTAAGTCATTGTCCTTGGGAAAATGCAAAGCAAAGAAGGGAGTGAGCATTCTAGAAAACAATGATAGCAAGATATGTTTATAAAGATGGCGGTGGGGGCTAAAGAACTAGTCAAGGTAGAATTTCCTTCAAACTTACTGTACACATTTCCAGTTTTCTACAAATATTTGCAGTCCAAGAAATGTATGCAGAATGCACCCTAAGTGTTTTACAAAATTTCTGTCATAATATTTCAATTGATAGAAATACAGAAATAAATTGAATGACTGTAATAATAGAAGACTAGTATGTAAGAAGAGAAATGCATGTTTGCAAGTTATACAAATGGGTTGCAGGTTCAAATTAGATCCCTAGTCAGTTAACACAAATGGGTTTCAGGTTCGAAGCAAACAAAACAGGACAAATGTGTATCTTTTCCTTCTTTGTTCTTATCCAAATCTATGAATAAATCATAGCCAAGTCAGACCCGATTCTCGAATTTTTGATTTACAACGGTACAAACTGGTTTATATTATTTAAAAACAATCATGCACGTTTTTTCCCAACTGGTTTTTTCTATGCTTTTGCAGGGAAACGGTTTTGTTTTCGCGCATTTTATTTCTATATGCTTTTTAAAACGGTTTTGTTCTTAGCGCCGGCTCATCAATTTTCCTTTTAAATGTTTTTCAATTGGTTTGAATTTCTTCCAACAAATACCTAACGTAGGTGCGTCTTTTTAAATGACATGGTATTAAATGGTGGCGATGTCGACTAAATATTTTGAATATTTTACAATTATTATTACAAATATTTTTCTCAAAAAATTGGAGTTAGGGGAAACGCATCAAGAATGTGGCTAATCCTCGCGATTAGTGTAGAGTGCAAATAGCCCCTCGATTTCTATTTTTTTTTTTTTGGGCTTTTTGTAACCGAAAGTTAGGACCTTAAAAAGAAAATTTTGGCTTCAGGTATTTCAAACATGTCTTGTGGAAGTCGTAAAGCGAAAGGTGGTCAAAAAGGGGTTTTTTTACCTCTGTCCCCTACATCTTCACTATATCGCCTATACCCGTTCATTACAAATCTAAAAAAAAATTTAAAAAATTGCCTATTACCAATTATCATTTCACCTATTTCAAGTTACGTTTGTATGTGGGCCCCATCAAAATATCACGTGGGTCCGCTAGGAGGTGGTCCCTTTACCATCAACCTCATCACATTAAAAGGTTCTCCATGTGCCCCATATTCCTTCATCAAACCATGCATATGAGTTAACCACGTACCCCTTAAGCCTTCATCTAACCACACGTACGTGTTAACTTAACCGCAGGTAGCTAGGCAGCTTTAAGCCCTAAAGTCTTCATCTCCTGTGGTTTCCTTCCAAAAAGTTTGTCGCTGCGACCACGGGTTCCTCTCTCCCGCCACCGACTTTGGTTCTTAAACCACACCGACGACCTTTAGCTGCAGGTAACATCTCCACCTCTCTTCACCTGCAAGATTGCTTGTTTAACAGTGGAATTTTGTTGGGTTCAATGGTGTTTGAGTGCATTTTGGTGTCTTTAAAAATCATTTATGTGTATGGCATGAAGGGTTTCACCGTAATCATTTATATTTACATGTGGATCACGACCGGGTAGAAAAGTGAACCCTCGTGAATTATTCTGTCTACGACATCGACTTTTTGACCGCTATGCCTTTTTTTGGCATTATTCTATGAAGTAATCACATGTAATGTGATTTAAATAGAACATTGACGGAATTTTGACCAAGTATCATCATGAAATTTATTGGGTATATAATAAGATACTTAATCTTCAAAGATTTTTAAAAATCTTATATGGAGCTGCATAAAACTTATCCACCTCTCTTCACTTGCAAGATTGCTTGTTTAACAGTGGAATTTTGTTGGGTTCGACGGTGTTTGAGTGCATTTTGGTGTTTTTAAAAATCATTTCTGTGTATGGCATTAAGGGTTTGACTGTAATCATTTATATTTACATGTGATTACCGATTGGTAGACAAGTGAACCCTCGTGAATTATTCTATGTAATTTAAACAGAACATTGACAGAATTTTGACCAAGTATCATCATGAAATTTATTGGGTATATAATAAGATACTTAATCTTCAAAGATTTTTTCATTTAATTTTATATGGAGCTGCATAAAACCTCTCCATCTTTCTTCACCTGCAAGATTGCTTTTTCAACAGTGGGTTTTTGGGCGTTGTCAATGTTTGAGCACTATGATTTATGTTGACATTATTCTATGAACTAATGTGATGTAATGTGATATAAACAAAACATTGACGAAATTTGACCAACAATAATCATGAAAATTAATGGGTTTTTGTCAAACATCGGTATAATCAATTTTTTTTTAGGTTTTCAGATTTTACCCTAAATTGTTGAGGGGTTTCCAACTTCCAATTAATTCCCACTTTCTTCGAACATCTGCCTCATTTTCTCTTTCTCTTATGTCGCACTACACAGGTAAAAATAGAAAAAAAGTGCCCTACAGACACCCAACTTCTGAACTCCGTTTGCTTTCCAATTGTCTGATGACTGACCCAACTTCTCCTATAAGTCAAAACACTAGGGAAGCATGACTCATTAATAATATTACTCCTATAACATGTAAAAGACATTAAAGAGAAGAGTGAATATGCAAACAAGGCAGGTGCAACACCAAGCCAACACTTGCATCTCCTTAGTCAATATATAAATATGTAGTAACATGGTCAAAAGTTGAATGGTTTATTGGCACTGTTGTTAATAGTACTCAATATCTTCATACCACTGGTACAAATTACCTACAACTTACAAGATATAAAACAAACTTATGGTCCTTCCAACCCAAGGTTGTTCTCAAAAATGAAAATTAAACAACAAAAAAGGATGAAACAACCTAAATAGACAAAGTTGCTCCAAATTTGAGAATTAGCATCATGAGGTAATGCCATGAATTTACTGTTTGTAAGTGGAATATTTGCATGCTTTATGCGTATGTTAGTTACAGGATACTTGCTCACTGGTTTTCTTATCCTGTTTGGACTGCATTTTATGAAAAAGGAAAACCTTGATTTTCTTGGTAGTTATAGATTATAAAGACTCTTAAACAAAGCTCTTTTTAAGGTACAAATCTCACATTGGCTTTTTGTAGTGCATGTTCAGCAACGTAGGAAAGCTCATATGAATGGGGCTTAAAGTTGGGGCATAATAGTACCAAACTTAATTTACAAAAAGACAAATACTGATAAAAACATATTTATGATCAAACTCTTCTTAATGTTCTAGATAAAGTATGTTAACCTATTTTGAGTCTTGACATTGACAATAGCTTGTTATACGATCATCCATGATTCTATTTTGGTGATATTTTATAAGCATAATGAGCAAAAACATCCTTATGGCATACATGATAAAAGAAAATCATGATGAATTAGGCTTCGAACAAATCCATTTGCCAAGTTCCTACTTGATATAAAACTTAAGAATTGCAAAAGGCTGCATCATATTAAACCCTAAATTCTTATTTAATTTAACTCAGTTGCAGTGTAAATACAACATTATTATAAAACGAATTTGCATCTCTTTGAGATTTTTTGAACAGTTTTGCATGACTACTGTCTACTTTCTAACCCATACCCAACATGTGTATCTTGTCATTTAAGGGAAATCCTGGTTCAAACAAAACTTTAAAAATTGTATTCTTCGAGTCTTCCTTTCTTTAAATTTGTTGTTGTAAATAGCTTATGTCAGCATTTAGCAGTGAGGCCAGAGCCACAAATCAAGATGCCCTAGCATTGAAGCCTGAAACCATAGCTGCATTCCAGTCTCTATATTGAAAAATTCAATTGCATGATTTGTTTAATATTTCCAACTAAGACTTTAAATGTTTCAGTTTTATTTATTGGAAAGTGAACTTCATAGTACTAACTAACAATTTCATGTTACATTTTTCTTTAATGGAGAGAAAATTTTGATCTTTTTGATGCATAACTGTATTCTGGTATCTGTAGTTGAGAACTTAAAAGCAGTATTAACTTAAAGGTTGTAAGCCATAGCTTAATATGAAAAATTTCATTATTGCAAGACACAACTACAGATCATAGATATTTTCTTGAGACACAGTTATATAATGAATAGACAACTCATGGGTAGTTATTCATGTCTCTTCAAAACTTCATCTTATATATCATATAATCAGATAATAATATATCAATCAGATTATAATAGTATATCATTGTATGCAATAATATATCAATAAGATTATATGGACCTTGACATATGTAATCATATATAGATGACATGGACCTTAGCACATGTAATTTGATATAGATATATATCTATAGAAGACTGTACATATATATATATATCTGTATAATCTTATATGGATAATAAAGGTGAAAATGACATGGACCTTAACATATGTAATCTGATATAGATATATATCTATATAAGACTGTACATATGTAATTTGATATATATATATATATATATATCAAATTATATCTGTATAATCTTATATGGATAATAATGGTGAAAATGAGGAAGAAAATTGTGGGTGATGATGAGTATATGGCTTAAATCTGCCCAACAACCCGCAGTTAGGTTAACACATATGCGTAGTTTGATGAAGGCTTATGGGGCACGTGGTTAACTCATACACATGGTTTGATGAAGGAATATGGGGCACGTGGAGAACATTTTAATGTGATGAGGTTGAGATTAAAGGGACCACCTCCTAACGGACCCACGTGATATTTTGATGGGGCCCGCATACAAACGTAACTTGAAATAGGGGAAATGATAATTGTAAATAGGCCTTTTTTCATTCAACACACCATTGTTTGGCAGGAAAATACAAATGTGAAAGTCAATCACCACAATTCAATGCATTCAATATACACATTCTAATGATTTTATAAGAGGCAATTTCCAGTGTCATTTTCACTACAAATTTGCATATGCTTTCACTGCATATCCTCTATAAAATTCACCACCGTACATATAACAAAACATAAAACATTTTATAATTCATATGTACGACTGAATTTATGCAAGCCACCTATTTTGTCAATTACACCAAATATAAAATTGATTTCCTATAAGCCACGACACAACTCAGGCATAATTAGCCACAACAAAATGAAATGACATTGTGTCCCACGAAGATTGAATTTGCACATTCCAATGATTTTATAAGAGGGAATTCTTTGTATATCCTATGTAAAATTCAGAGCTTACTAAGGCAACCTATGCACATTCCTCTTAAAAGGGAGCTTATTCATGTTGGTACACCCAAAATAAGTAAATTCATGTTTTTATTTATCAGTATACTGGATTTACATTTATGTTGTTTGTTTCATTGTTCAATATACTCTTTTATATTTATGTACTCAGTGTCTACATTATTTTCAGCCATACAAAATTATTCAGTTTTGACTTAGTTGTTGAAATGATCATTATCCATTATGTAATCATATCACAACATACAATATATTTATCTATTTTCTTCCACTTATTTTATGAGTTTCAATAATTAGATTACATATTTGTATATACATATACATATACATGCACATGTATATGTATATACAAATATATATACACATGTATATGCATATGTATGTATGAATGTATATGTATACATGTATGTGTATACATGTATATGTATATACATAGACATGTATATTTATATAGATATACATATATTTATTGAAAGTCGTGGCACGAAGTATATGCACAATACACATTGTCAAATAAATTTGTGCAACGATTGTCACTAAATATATGTATATGTACATGTATATGCATATAGATATACATGTATACACATACATATATATGTATATATATGTCCTTTCTATTGCACTCTGCCATGTATGGTGCCATCATATGTAATACACACTGTTATTTTCAGCTTCATACCAAGGATCAAAACATTGTGGATTTTAATGCTCCAATCAAAACTCTTATTGTTGTGCATGCAATATTGTAAGGATGATTTGATGTGGGAATGTTATGAGTACCGAGTACTACCCCCATTTATTACAATTATTTTGTAGGCAAGCAGGAGCGTGGAGAGGTGAATCAAGCATGTGGATTATCAACATACCAACAAAGTTGTGTTTGTTAACACAACAAACTCTATAGGGACATTTTGCTCTGAATGCTTCATGATATGTTTACATTTTCTGGTATACACATGTTCATAAATAAATACTTTTCTTATTAGATGCTTATTTCATTGGAGGAATATATTTATTGGCATTGGTCTCTTAATGGTAGGAATGCGAGGACTTATCCGCAATCAACAGAAGACATTCAGCGTTAATGACAGGTAAAGTCTATGACTTTACTTTGGCAATGACCTAGTAATACTGAAAAATGTGTCTTTTTATATATATGGTTGAAAGTTAGATGAAATGAGCAATAGTATACAGTAATTATGAGATTAGTTAGTATTATATTAATTATATGTCTGCATGTATATACATATATATATATATATATATATATATATATATATATATATATATATATATATATATATATTGATAGGTATATATGTACATACATATATATGGTTATGCATATATGTATGTACATATATAGCTATATATATGTGTGTGTGTGTCTATGTGTATATATATAATTAATCTGATAATTAACATGTAGTTCCATTGATTTTTGATACTGATAATTGATAAGAGTATATCATTGTCTTCATATGCCTTCATCAAACCACATGCATGGGTTTACCTAACAAAGTTTTGTGATTATTTTTTATTGACAAAGACTGAAACATAGTGTAATTAGTGAGAACACAAAAAATAGAAGGCTGAAACCATCATCAAACATATAAGGCATACAAATTTGAGGTTCCAATAACAAACAACAGTAGCATTAGGACATTTTATAATCATATCATAGTTATATTTTGAATCAAATTGCAATAATTGATTGGGTGGTGCGAGAGAAAAACATGGCTCGAACATACTTGAACCATAATTACATTAGCATTATCACATCTTATAATCATATCACAATTATAACTTTAAGCAGATAAACATGTCTGATTTGCAAACCAGGTCACCAAAATATACTGCTACATCGATCAAAAAACAAAATTGAATATGGACATCATCAATTGTCCATATTTCTAGGAAAAGGTGGCGGCGTGATATATCCGCCAATAGTTGAGTCAGGTCCACTTGTAGGAGGTGATACTTGGTTAATACCTCCTTGAAGGCATGTTGCTATTTGAGCAAGTAATGTCTGGCTTGCATCAACAATCAATCCCATTTGTTGTGAGCCACTCCCAACTTGCATATTGTTGATGGCTGTAAAGGCTGGTGTCAAAATGCTCATCATATCAAGCAAGATAGGATGATGGGTGGGTATAGGATCCCCCACTGTAGACTTACATTTTCTCTTCTCTTCTTGTTTTTCTTTCTTTTCTGCTTCCTTTTGTAGATGTCCAGCCTTGGCCTGCTTCTATCTAATGGCTTTCTCTTGCATTCTTATCATTTTCTGCTCATCTTCTATCGCTTTCCTTGCTTGCTTCTCAGCCCTTGCTGCTTCCTTTATAATTGCTTTTGCTTCATGGTCTACCTTTCTCTGCAACATCTGCTCCTTCTTATGTTGTTGCAACTCCTCTTTCCTTTTCTTCTCTGCCTCTTGTTGGCTGAACAATTCGATGAAGGCGTTAGATGTTAGTACTTGGGACTGCCTACTAAGGCGAAGCACTCCCGAACGACCTCTCTGTGATGTTCCTTGCACCCTCTGCACTGGAAGTTTCAAGAATTTGTTGATTGGTCTTGTTGTTTGTGATCCATCATGTGGGGTGCATGGCACAAACTCAACTTCTTCCTCACTAATAGCATTGTCATCTTCACTTTGACCATCACTATGCTCTTGCCAATTCCTTGCAGTAGTGAAGTAATGTATTACTTCAGCTGGATCAACGTGTGGTGGGGAAGGCATAGAGAGGCTGACTTTCCAAGGTTTGTGGATGCTTCATGCATCCATTCCGGTTAGCTAACTTGAGTTGGAAAACTCAAGCCTATTGATGTAGTGGTTGTATCTTCAGTGGAGGGTGCAATAACTAGTTGAACTTTTGGTTGGAAATCTGCTAAAACTTGTTGGATTTCTGGTTGAATGTGTGTTGTAGCTTCATCACCCCCATCACATTTTGCTGCAACATCACTTGCCACTTCCCTTGCATCATATTCCCTCACAAAACCATCTATTACATCCTCATTGTAACCAAGAAGATGCAAACATGTCTCTGCTGCCATAACATCGTCTTCAGTTTCCATTGTGACTGGTTCATCTTTTGTTCTAGGAGTTGCAACATCATCTTCAACAACATAGCCCTCACTTGGGCCCATGTCGTTGTCAAGGGCTAACCGATTAAGAGGCCATATTCCTGTTCTGTGGAACCCATTAACAATGTTGCTTGGTTTCAAGGCTTTTCTGAAAGCTTGGCTTGCAAGACTTGCCAACTCTTCATGTCCAATATCAATATGCAGGTTTGCAGCCTGCCAAATGGTTCTTTCCTCTCTGAAATATGCCTTGAATGGAGAAAAAATGCTGACATCCAATGGCTGTAGCTTGTGACTGGTATGAGCAGGTATCATTAGCAGGTCTATTCCTAATTTTTGTGATTGTTCAATGGTCTTGAAAGCCACGTGGCTGCCATGACTGTTAAAAATGAGAAGGGCCCTATTTGTCGGTGAAACCCCACCGGGGATATTAGCTGCAAAATGGTCTAACCATTTGAGAAATAGTTCCTTTGTCATCCACGCATGTTCTTGGACTGCCATCAATGCCCCTACCTCGCAATTAAAGATATAGTTCTTCATGTGCCTCTTTGATTTAAACGAGTAGAACCCGAGAATGCTTATCCCAGCTGCACTTACACAAGCCAACACTGTGATCCACTCTCTACTTTTTGAAACCAAATGTGGTACACATTTTGTACCTAATTTGGCAATAACTCTCATGCCATAGTTCCTACCAACCTGAATACCAGTCTCATCGCAGTTCCATATTCGACTTGCTCCATAGTGGTTAAGTTTGATCAGGTTCTTGAGGTTGTCATAGAATGCTTGCACAACAGAAGAACGAACCATAATCACTCTGTCATTGTCCACTCCTTTAGCTGTTCTGATTGTCAAATCTGGGTGCCTTCAAAATCCTGCCCACCATGACCTCCCGGGGACCCCATTTGTGAAAGGATTAGGTCAACTTATAGTTATTTGGGAAATTGTGGCTTGTAGTTGATTTAATTGCAGTCTGTGGCCCAATCTTGCCATGTCCTTGCACCATTGGACAACTTCAGTCTCCTCCTCTTCAGTTAAAATTGTACGTGGACCCCTCCTCTTTGTGGTGGTTTGTCCTAACAGCCACGCCCTCAAACTGCTAGGTGGCATACTCCACTTGATTGTTGATGCCCTGATTGACATGTTGTGTTCTTCAACACTCTTAACTGCTCCTTCCATATCAGCATATGTCCACTGCCTAATGGGTACAGGTGAGGGAAGTTGCACAGCAGGTTTGAACATTTGGCTGAACAGGAGGTTCGACTTCTGTTGTGTTGGTGGCTTCATTTGCAGAGTCAAGAACATCTTGTGGGCTGGGATTTGCATGAACTTCCTCATCAGGTTGTGTTTCAATGAAGTGCACCCCATGAGTTACTCTAATTGCACATTTTCCTTTTCCTACAACCCTTGCAGTCCTTCTAGCAGGTGCCATAATTTTCCAGTTAACCTGCACAGACAGTAAAAATTGAATAACTTGTTAGTGCAACAAAGAATAACATGAGATTAGTTCATAGAATAATGTCAACATAAATCATAGCACTCAAACATTAACGACGCCCAAAAAAACCCACTGTTGAAAAAACAATCTTACAGGTGAAGAGAGGTGGAGACATTTTCTGCAGCTCCATATAAGATTAAATGAAAAAATCTTTGAAGATTAAGTATCTTATTATATACCCAATAAATTTCATGATGATAATTGGTCAAAATTCTGTCAATGTTTTGTTTAAATCACATTACATGTGATTACTTCATAGAATAATGTCAAAAAAAGGCATAGCAGTCAAAAAGTCAATGACATAGACAAAATA